>OY829915.1:66922427-67025628 GCA_963691935.1 Nephrotoma guestfalica | reverse complement strand
AAAGTTTTAAATTTTGAATTTGAGAATTTCACATTTTTAGAATTTGAGAATTTTACATTTTTTACATTACATTTTTTACATTTACTTGAATTCTAGAATTTTTGATATTTCGAATTTTAGAATTATAGCATTGTCGAAAATTTTACAATTTTTAAAATTTTAAATTTTTGGAGTTTTAGAATTTTAGAATTAAAGAATTTTTAAATTTAAGAATTTCAGAGTTTTAGAATATTATACTTCTAAAATTTTAAAATTTAAGAATTTTTGGATATTTAGAAATTTAAAAATTTAGAAATTTAGAATTTTAGAATTTCAGAATTTTAGAATTTTAAAATTTTAGAATTTTAGAATTATATAGTTTTAGATTTTTAAAATTTTAAAATTTTAGAAGTTTAGAATTTAAGTTTAGAATTTAAGAAGTTTAGACATAGAATATTTGAATTTTAAAATTTTAGAATTTTAAAAGTTTAGAATTTTAAAAGTTTAGAATTATAGAATAATTGAATTTAAAAATTTTAGAACTTTAGAATTTTAAAATTTTTTGAATTTAATAATTTCTGGAATTAGAGGATTTTATTATTTTAGAATTTTAGAATTTTAGAATTGTAGAATTATAGAATTATAAAATTTGAGGATTTTAGAATTTTAGAATTTTACAATTTTAGAATTTAAGAATTTTAGAATTTTAAAATTTTAGAACTTTAGAATTATAGAATTTTGGAATTTTAGAATTTTAGAATTTTAGAATTTCAGAATTTTGAAATTTTAGAATTTTAAAATTTTTTGAATTTTATAATTTAATAATTATAGGATTTTACGATTTTAATATTAAAGAATTTTAGAATTTTAGAATAATAAAATTTTAGGATTTTAGAATTTCAGAATTTTTGAAATTTTGGAATTTTAGAATTTTAAAATTTTAGAATTTTAGAATTTAATAATTTACTAATTTTAGATTATAAAAATTTTAGAATTTTAGAAATTCATAATTTCAGAATTTTTATATTTTAGAATTTTAAAATTTTTTGAATTTTATAATTTTAGAATTTTAAAATTTTAGAATATTTATTTTTCAGAATTTTAGAATTTTAGAATTTTAGAGTTTTAGAATTTTAGATTTTTAGAATGTTAGAATTATAGAATTTTAGAAGTTTAAAATTTAAGAATTTTACAATTTTAGAATTTTTAAAATTTTTGAATTTTAGGATTCTAGAATTTTAGAATATTTATATTTTAGAATTTTAGAATTTTAACATTTTAGAGTTTTAGAATTTTAGAATGTTAGAATGTTAGAATTTTAGAATTTTAGAGAAATAGTATTTTTAATCCAAGTTAGGTTTCAGCACCGGCTTTAGGTTATGGCGCTACGTTAAGAAATAAGCAGCGATGGTGATGAAGTCATTGTATTTTTTCTCTTATTACTTTGTCATAATTATATCTCTAAAAAATGTATCGCTCTAATATCTTAAAGATGTCTCACCCATAGACGAAGTCCATTAAAGTTGCGGTTCTACAGCCAATTTCAATATTGATACACATTTGACAGGACAACATATATTTTCTTTTCCAAAATATCTTGACGACTAAAATTAACGTTAGCAGGAAAACTCAAAATTATATTGTTGTATTCTCTATTTTCGATATTAATCCATTTATATCAATATTTAAATAATTGTCACAGATTCCGAATTTATCGTGATTCCGATTTCCTCATTTTCGATTGCCCGTTCTTTAATTAAATTTTCAGAAATTTCTTATGGGTGGTTTGAAATTACGATAGTTCCTACTGCTACCAACTTACCCCGTAGAAATATTTTTGTATAAAATAAAAAACAGATTTTCATAGAAATAAGTAAACAAAGTTCAATGTCTGGTATAATTGAAATATTATATCCAAATCAGTTAAAAATGAGTGCATTTTATATTTATTTTCGCAAAACAAATATAAAATTTCGTAATGCTATTAAAATTGTCTCAAACGGCTATTATAAATGGTTGATCGGGTAGCTCTATCCGATACAGTTTTTTCCAAATTATTGATAGTTTTTATTAATACAATAAGAGTTTCCGGAGCATTGCTGCTTCTTGATTTTCAGAATTTGGCTCGGTTTTATGTGATGAACGTGGTGATTTTAAAACGTTAGACCTTAACATTAAAGTTATGCAGTTTCGATTCTGTAGAAATGAAATATTGTTAATGGTTTATATACAATTTTCTAACAATTTTTCTGAAGAACAACGGAATTATATTATTGTCAATTTATCTAATTATTGGCCATCTAATTGGCAAACTAATTAATTTACGGTAAAGAAACGTTTATCTGAGAAATTTGTGAGTATTAGTTTTAAAGTTCTGAGTGAAATTCAAAGTGGGTAATTTTGATTATCATTATAACGGTTAAAGATAAGATATGTGCTGCCATATAACGTTTTGTTCTTGATTGGTGTCCTCCATCATCTCCTTAGTTATAGTACTAACTTAAGAGTCACCCTGTATATTACATACAAATTTATTTTCATAACAATTTAAATCCTAGACTAGCTGACAACATTAGTAAACATTTAGAATATAACCGATCATGCGACATAATCAATGATTACTCGAAATACAACAATATCACGGAATACATAAATGATTCAATGGTTCGTGACCTTACCTTTTCAAACCATTTAAGTATATAGTATCGTATCGTACATCTGAAAAAATCCCCTTCAGCTTGTCAAATCCATAAAGAAGAATTTGATGAAAGGCATTTCCAAACACCTAAATGAATTGCCAGTTTGGAGGTAGTGTTATACGAATATGAACAAATTTGAGAACTAAATTATGTCCAAAATAAACCTTCAATCATATAAAGTACAGAGCAAAATTTTTGATAAATGCCAGGCTTTTATTTCAGAAACGGTGCGAAATACGAAAAAATTACTTGTAAAGTAAAATGTTCAGTGTTGAGGAAGACGTTTAGTGATGATTTTGAATAACTTTGAAATTCACTAGTTTGGGAGATAGTGTCGAAAGCTGTTTTTTTAAATAAGAACCTCGAGTGCCTCTTTTGATTAAGTAGTTTAAAATAAATAATAAACAAATAAATTTTCCACTTGATTAACACAGCTAAACAATTTTTCCTAAATTCTAATACAGTGTTGAGACTAACGAAAATCAATTCTCTTTGACTTAGCAGTATCGAAATTAAAAATTTGACAAATAAAGTCAAACAAGAATAACTTTATTAATTTTCGTTTCTCGTTAGAACGAAACGGTGTTAGAACTTGAGAAAATTGATTTGCTTCAATGTAGTTAAATTTTTTCTCAAATCTCTTAAATTTTACACTTTACGAAAAGTTTTCTATGAATAAAAAATATTTAAGTATTTATTTTAAACTAGTTAATCAGCAGGGGAAACATTCGTGAATATCTCCAAACTAGTGAGTTTCAAGGTCAATAAAAATCCCCGCTAAACGTTCCCATCGGCACTGAACGATTTTTAAAAACCTTTGCATTAAATAGGTCACCCTGTATATCACAACACTTTTGAAAAAAGAGTATGTAAAATTAGCTATACAAATTTTCAACAGATAATTATCGCATTTTTAAAAATTTTTAATAGTAAGCTACTTCACGACATAAGTCCACATAAAAATGCATTAAATTCTGAATGGTTTATAGCACCTAACTTCAAAGATTGTTTAAATCGACCAAATAAATCCAACTATAAAGCAGCCTATTTTAAGAAAGAAGCCAAACACATTGTAAATAATCTTATATTGTAAATGTACTATTACAAAAAATTTACGAGAAAATGTTTGCTCTCAACCCTTCTGATTTACTTGGATACGAGTTATTCAGGTTTAATATACCGGATTTTGAAATTATCATAATATTTTTCAAAATCAGGAAATTTGTCAAAGGTTGCATACCTTGTACTCATGTAATCAATTTTTCGATACGAAACAATTTTGTCGCGAAGTCATACAGCGTACACCTCAAAATCGCATTGTGTTACAAGCCAAATTGGTTAGCAGCCTACGAACTACAATACATTTCTGAAAACTGAAACTTATTGTAATCAACTTACAGTTCGCCTCCTATTGATCGTAAAGCACAAGCCTTAAGACAGAGTATAAACGAACCCTTAAACAGCATATATTTATTTAAACCAACCGTATCAGCCTGAAATCTGTATACGACCATAAAAATAAGAATTATTATGTATTATCGTAGTTCTAAAATCGCATACATCATGTTTACTATCAAAATCATACATTTCTTATTAAATTATGTTATTTTAATGTTCTCTGTTTACATCTACTCATGTATATTGAACATAAAGTATAAGAGTACATACATTGTATTATGTTTCATTTAATTATGGACGCTAAATTTAAGACAAACAATGAATCAAAAAAAAATTTATTTTGCTCATAATTTTCCCATGTTATTTTTGTTAAATGGAAAGAAAATATTAAATTTGGTATATAAAGTACACAATATATAATATACATTTTCTTGTATAACATTTACTGTTGTTAAGATAAGAAATATTATAAACAAGTAGCAACAAAAAAATCAACAAGTAATATTATTAAATTAAAAATAATTTTATTTTTTAAAGTACACAAGAAACAAATTTATCGCTCATGATGATGTACTTCAATATCTATTGTGTGCTGCGCGTATATATATGTTTACTGGGAGGTGGGAGTATCGGTCCACCCCACCGAAAAAAAAAATATAAATTATATGCCATTAGTACTCGAAATTTCTGTCAATTTATATTGCTATAATTTATTAGGAGGCGACAATTTATAAAAACAAAATAAGCGCGCGAAGAGGTCATCGTGGGTTCTCTCTAGTGCTGTGCTGTGCACGTAACGTATTCAGATATCGAATATTTCTATATAAAATTCTCCAATGAATTAACTTTCTTGTCGAAAAGCAAAAACCTGTCAAACGAAATTATGTTACAATATAGATTAATACTTATATAAATAAAATGCCATAATCCAATATTAGTTGCATGTATAGAATTATCAGTATAAATTTATTATACATGAACGAATTTGCATACATCATAAATTTTATTTTGTCATCCTTTAATATAATATTCTAGTATATTATGTGATATTCTCTTGTTGGGATTCTTCTTATGGTTTCTTGCTTGCGCTCGTATAAATTCAATAATCTTGGTATAAACAAACTAATTCTTAAAAAGAATATAAATCAATATTCAAAAAAAAAAATATTAGATTAAACTTCTTATGTATATGTCTGAGTTTGTATATAATTTGTGTATATAATATGCCACTATTATAAAAATTTATATGCTGATATATTATGTATGTTTGAAGTACGTATGTTCAATTATTGGCAACTATTTTGACATGCAGCGTTGAAATATCTGAATACTTCGATGGCATGTACGTGAGATTTAATATCAGAAACTTATTAGCTCATTCACCAGTACAAAGATATATACCACAGGCGACAAATATATCATGTTATTGACTGTAAATCACAGATTTCTTATTCGAACGTATTAGATAACATACTGTTGAAGCTAGAGCATTCAGTACAGGGACATTTTTTCGGAACCGGGATTTCGATCCTAGGGAGTTGTAGAATCGGGTTCCTGGTTCTGCAACCGGTGCTGAAAATGAAAATATAATATAAAAAATTACTGGTTACAAATCTTTCCACGATTCCTCTCCAGGGGCTCTATTCTTGAAATATTACGAACATTTTTGGTACCGAGTTAGTGTCAAAGTATAATGAAAAACTTAAAATGGTATTCTTGAAATTAGATTCCGAAAATTTTTCGTAATGGTTTTTTCGTTCCCTTATTTTATTTTCGTAGTAAAATTATTTAGATATTTTTAAATATTCGTAGTTAAAACGCAATGATTTCACACAGTTTGATGTCCCAAAATTATTTATTTAGAGATGTAATGGACATTTTATTACCTAGGTAGTAAAAAAGGTGATTTCATTTTTTCTTTATTACTATTGGTGATCATTTGGAAAATTTGGATTAATTTTTAGAATTTAGTTTTAGTTTTTTTTTTAAATTGTATTGTTCCCTTTATCCTGCTGGCAGCTGCCAGTCGTAAACAATCTTAAAGCACACATTATCTAAAATTAATAAAATATGTATATATTTTAAAATAATGTTTTATTTATTGCCTATATGTTAATTATACATACCTTTGTTTCACCACTTATATAGACACCCGACTTGGTGTTATCATATGTGGATGCAATGTTTCTACCACCTTTTCCGCAATTTGTTTGGTTACTCGAAACAGCTTTCTAAATAATTTATCCGGCAATTCAAAACAGTCGACCAGCTGGTTTGATTGCCGAATATCACCAATACTCCTCTCAGCTTGTTCCAGCTCAGAAAATTGAAAAATCTCAAATCATTATTAAATATAAGATTTAAATAAGACACGAAAACCAGAATAATTTATATTTAAAATTTAATAATATTAAGCACAAAAATACACAACAATATTTTAAAAAAACGTCCTTTTCGCTTAAGGTTTTCATTTGGAATGACATTTTTAGTCACGTCATTACGAAATGTCATTATTTTTCATTCGCCTCTTTTTTATTTTCGTAATGGTTTCAAAAATACAAATTTATATTTCTCTATTACGATTACGAAAATAGTTTTAATCAAAATTTTAGGTACCGGAAGTTTTCGTAATAGTTCAAGAATAGAGTCCCATTTCGAAAATAGCCAATTCTTTTTTAGAATGTTGGTTATATCCTTTATAGTTTTTGTTGGTGAGGTTATCATAGATGAGCTGTTCTTCCAGCGACAATTCTTTGGAATTTTCAAAAACATCATCATTGGCTGAGTTCGAACCAGATATGTTTGTGAGCTGTAGCTGCCGAGTGGATGTTACAAGGCAATGATGTCAATAATCTTGTTTACAATCACTGTGTTTGTTAAATATTCAAAGTTTAAGTATTATAGCAAATTTGACGCTTCCGTTCGTCATTCATTTGTTTGAAAACAAAGCAAGTCAAGAAATTCACCGCTCCCCAAGTTGTTTATCGTAAACAAAATCGTCGTGTCAGCTGTAAATAATGTCGTGACGGCATAGAGCTTCTGCAGCTAATTTTACTAGTTCAAGTGACTAGTTCAAGTGTTGTCACTAAAACATTAATCATATTCCACTCCTCCTCATCGAATGAAAATAATTGAATTGAGATCGATTAAAAACTTTAGAATGCTGTGGTTTACTTAACGAAATCGTTCCATCTTGTCTTTACATCAATTAGCAATTGCAATTATTTTCCAAATTCTTTTTTAAAGGAGAATATTGTCGTTCTTAGTTGGTAATTTATGAAATAGCTTGACCACCGTTCTTATTTTGCGAACAAGGTCACCCAAAGTATCTGTCTGTTCTGCTTCTTTCTCATTAAATACAAGTTGGAACCCTTCTTCTTGATCATTACCACCATCTGAACCACAGTCACTATCTTCATTATCAGAGAATTATTAGAGAACATCTAACACTCCTAAGTTAATTGCGTCGGCGAAGCAGAGTTGCTGCCTACAGGACAGTATTTTTCCGACATTTTGCATCACAACGGCACCGCCTATTGTGAGGCATATGATGCCTTCATGCAAGTTGATACTTGGCTGGTAGCTTTGACTTTTAAGAATTTTGGAATTGTTTTAAATTTTTACGTCAAAAAACCTGTTTCATACATTTCTTTTCGCTAATTTTCAAACTTTAATTATACGAGTATACATCAATAAATTAAGCAATAAAGAACTTAAGATTTGTAACGCTGTAATAAAATTATTTTGAGTCATTTACCCTGTTGCTCGATTAGAGAAACGTTCCCTGCCTAAGCTATAATAAAGCGCAAAACAGTCATTGACCCTATTCAGGAAGAAACAAAGAACATGCGCTCAGAAATGGATCACTAATCATTATTTCTGTTTTAGACTTCATGCCCTTTGCACAGTAGCCTTGCTAAAAAGGGACAACTTCAAGAGAACCAAATAGCAGACGACATCATTTTATTTACAGCCAAATAAGAAGCTGAATGAGCCTCCAGCATTTAAATATTTCAGTTACTACTACGTTTCTTAAATTATTTGGTCCACTCCTTAAGTGGCACACTTTATCGCAAATGAGCTTAAGGCTCAAGATGAAGTATACCATCAATGGGTGGATACAATTTTCAATATTGTAAAGTATATGAACAAATAAATCAAGCCATACATATGCAGCCTTTCTTCAATAAGCTTAACGCAGGATTCTGCAGGCTACGGTTCACGAACTCGTACCAGCCCCAAATTGCAAAACTTAAATTTAATGTGCGCTTTTATATTTAAAAAGCGTCGGTGAATTCCACTCATCGAAAGTGAGGCTAAATAGCTTGCCTCGAGAATCCAATCCTTGTAGGTCAATCTTATACTTTTGCCGAACAGTTTGTCCATATTTTATCACTATGTATCTAATTGTTGCGGCAGCTTTTAGAACACCAAATCCACGCGCTATCAAGGATTTGACGCTATCAATTTAAGAATGAATATTCTGAACGGAAAACCATGACCTGCTGTCATACGAGATAATACAGCTACAAGAGTATTGTCACGAACAATTAGGTAGTTGATTATTGATGTCTAATTTGTCTGATGAGAACTTTGTACATTGCTTCATTTGTCTGGTGGTACTGTTGTTTCTGTACTTTCAGATGCAGATCTCTTCACAGGTTTTATTATAATATTGTGAGTATATTTGTGGCGGAAACTTGTTGATCTGTCTGTTGTCTTCAATTGTTTCACACATCGTTTACATTTCAGAACTCGCCAGAAGTGTTGTCGCGTAAGAAATAATCCTATACTGGAATTCTTTCAATCAGCATTTGGCTGCATTCTCCAAACTTGATTATGGCGTACATTTCTAGTATACATTTTGGCAATTTTTAGTATACATTTTGGCGTATTTTAAATATTTAATTTTTTACACTTCAAAATAAACCAATGAAAACCGGGAATTTTACTAAATTCAATCCCGTATTTCGATTTGGAAAATGTCCGGGATTCCCATCGACCCGGGTTTCGGGATCCCCATATTGAATGCTATAATTGAAACCGATTCGAGCGCCATATAATTTCTGGTATGTTATTTCATTTTCCTGCTACCTATTGGAATTTTTAATGGAAATAAAGACAACACAAATATGACATAATATATTCCGGAATCACCTCCAATATTGTTACGAATTTGCCTTGTCAAACACAGATCGTATCACTGGATTCTGAATATCGCTATAAATTTTATTTTTAAAACAGAAATCCTCAAATTTTACCCCACTTCGTATTTTTCATATTTTGCCTCACATTTATACACCGCGCAGAATAGTCCTGATTGTCCGCGAACATTCGATTCTTATCCAGATTAACTACTATTTAATCTGCTATAAAACTACATTGCTATAATATTATTTCTAGTGCTTAAATCTAGACCCATAGGTGAGATCGTAAACAAAACCCATAGGTGAGATCGTAACAATATTGTATAAGGTTTATTTAAGGCTGTAGGTACTAACTTGTCAAAAACGATGTTTAGTAAAAATCAGTTTTTGACCATAAAATATTATCAATTGGCCTAATTTTTTCTTTAAGATGAACTTAGGTGTATAATTGAGGGATTAGTCAAAGTAACAAACCGGTTACATAAATTTTAGGGGCATTTTAACATCGATACTAAAAAATTAATTTGCTTTCTCAGTACTATACAACAGAAAGTAAAATTGTTTGAATGTTTTGTAATAGCTAGTTTTTCTCAGAAATGGTACACGTTTCAATTTATTTGCCCAATTACTTTCACTACCAATGAACTAATCACAATTTATGTAAATGAACGATTAGATCAACGTCACCACTGTACGACATTTCATAAGTTTAGTTAAACAGTTTCACTCTTGGTGTGTAGGGTTCGACAGAAAAAGCTTTATTAAAGCTAAAAAGCTTAATTATAAACTTTAACCCTAATTTAGCAAGAACACTATTAGAGTAATAAAAGAATCACCTTACTTACCGCTAAAGATCTTCAGCAGAAAGCTTCGGCTTTTAATTTTCTCGAACAATTTAACCATGTCATAAAATAGCAAAAATTATATATGTCATATAATGTTTTAGTGGACAAATTAAAATCAATCATGAAAATCATCAATTCCTAGATCATTTTAAATAAAACCCACCTACAATTTTCAAAAAATTTTCTTTCTGCCACATCGCGTTAATTAACTCAATGCATTTAAGAATGCATGTTCAATATATGAAACACAATATCTACGAAATTCAAAGCAATAATCCACTGGTGTCAAGATGCGCTTTTCAATACTTTATATGATTGTTCGGCATAGTTTCGGGTTGAGTATCATTTAAAAACATTTAGTCTTATCCTCCAGATATCATTTAAGAAGACTGATGGCTTCGCCAGTCTTAAAACCGCATCAAAGAGTAACTCATTGTTGTGTGAAACCCAAGCTGTTAAATATGAGGAGCAGTAAATGATCTTTCTTATCAATTTTAGGAATAAATCCTCTTTCGAAAATTGATATATGCCTCAACCAGCGAGCACTTAAGAGCTTAAGTTACATGCTGTTTGTATTATTTCAGCTAGTGCTACAATCACCAAAATTGTATAGGTGTCTCGTCACAAATAAACAACTGACCTTTAAAATTTTGGTGGTCGTACCGTTCCCCTAAGTGAAAAAGAAAAATATGGTAGTCTCAAAAGTAGTAAATATATCGAATACCTGCGTAATCATTTAATCACCCTATACTTGATATTATCGAGTGTCAGTCTCGAATGTTATAGGGAATAAAGAAACGAAAATATTCAAATCTTTGTATATTTCGGGCTCATTTGTTCAATTTTGAAATTGAATAATAGTGAATAATAATTCTGGTTGATCATCCATATAAAATTATTTAAGTTAAGTGCATCATCCTCGTGTTGCCGGAATCTCACACATAAAAGAACTGAGAAAAAGCTTTTGTGACCCAGTTTATATTTTATATTATAACTAAAAGCCCAATTAAGATATCGCGATAAAACAGGATCCAGGTTGCTCTCTAAAATTGTTTTAGTAGTTTTGGCATGAAAGCCGGACTACCTGGTACAGACGAATAGAGAGACAGACAGGCAAACATTTTTATAATTATTGATTATGATCGCGTATCTTATAAGAGATGCAAAAAACTCGAAAGTACGAGATTTGCAAATTGTTATTGCAAAATTACAGACGGACACACCAATTTTATTTCTATATGGCTAAAATATTTAGCTTTGTGGCTCTAATCAGATATGTATTCAGTTTCTGCATTAAATTCAAAAGCGAGATCTTCGTTCGTGATTAATTTGCTTACACAATCGTCACTTTTAATTTTTTCCGGTTGGAAAACTGGTTGTGATTTCGGCTAACCAGAAACTTGCTTTGGATGTGAAAGTATATTTTGTAGATCCATACTTTCAATGGTTGCGAGTGGTGAAAAATTAAAATCCAGTTAAAATAAAATCTAAACATTTTCACTTTCTCAAATTTATTAAATAATTTGGATTTTCTATAGGCCGTCGTATTTATTGTACTCGTCGGGTTTTTTAATTGTACAACCGTAATGATCGAATAAAATACTACGAGTATGTACAACAAGTTGATAAACTTTCAACTTGTTGTGCACTCGTAATATTTTATTAGAATATTACACTTGCAAAATTAGACGCTTGTTATGTGGCTTGCAAATATAATGGCTTTATCAGTAATCCAAAGACCATCTCGTTTAACCCATTGAGCTTTCTTCCTTCTAATCCAAATAGACATTTTTTTTTCCTAATAATACTAAGATAATACTAAGCAGAAGTATAGGTATAAGTGAAAACGATCGAGTAAATTAGTTGAATGTTTGACTTTACCGAATGAATATTTTAATTCCAATGATGGCAGTCCATTTTCATAAGTTCACGAATTTACACTGTAAATTGAAATAATTTTATTACATTCTTGAAAAAAAATTTTGAGAATGCGAATTTACTAGACCAACACGATATTCAATATAACTTTAGACTTCTACAATCATTATTTTCGTGTGGAAAAGTTATTACTTTGAAGCATGGAAGCTCTTAACATTCTACTAGCTAAACTAGAGAAATGCCTTCAAGCTCTAAGTAACAGGTTAGATAAACAAGGCTCTCTAAATGTAATGAAATCCATGATCTATTAAAATGATGCAAACAACAAATAAAACATTAAGAATAGTAACCTGGAATGCAAATGGGCTAATGCAACATATTCCAGAATTAGAAATTTTCCTAAATACTGAAAAAATTGATAAATGCCTAGTATCGGAAAGCCATTTTACTGCAACTTCATATCTCAAAATATATGCGTATAGTTGTTACCACGCCATTCATACAGCAGGAAAGGCAAGAGGAGGATCGTTAGTGGTTATAAAAGAAAACGGTAAACACTTTATAGATCTTAAAATTGAAGAGGAATTTATGAAAGTAGTCACACTAAAAGTATTTATAAATAATAACAAAGAATATAGTGTATCGTCAATATATTGCCCCTAAGATATAATTTAATTCAGGAAGACTATTGCACATTATTTAAATCACTTGGATCAAGTTTCATAATTGGAGGTGATTTTAATGGGGAACAAAATTAACCTCTAAAAAAGAAAGAGAGCAGTTTGCAGCAGGAAGACTATGCAATTGCGATTTTAATTCTGGAGATCAACCAACCTATTGGCCTACGGATAGAAACAAAATACCCGATATCTTTGACTTCTTTATCACCAAAGGTATAAACGAAAACTACATATACCTAGAAAGCAGCAATGAGGAGTACGTCGGATCACACGCCTGTTATTATGCCAATCAGTGGAACGATTATTATGAAAACTAGTCCACCTTTGCTAACTAATAAAAAAAACTTGCTGGGAGAAATTCTAGAAACTTGTTGAGGATAATATTGATCTTCATCTGCCAATTAAAAATACAATACAGCTAGAAGAAGAACTAAATACAACATCTCAACAACAACAGTATCCAAGAAGCGGCGTGGAGTGACCTCCTCAAGTCAAAGGAAATGTGCCGAAATGCTATTTATCAAGTTAGGGAACTGGTTGCAGCAAAATGAAAAGGAAAAAAGGTCTGGGAAAGAAGTTGAGTGCCAGAATATAAAACAACTCTAAATGTTTTATCCAATAAACTTAAGTTGCTAATTAAATAAATCAAAAACAAATCCATTAAACTACAAATTTCACTAGTTTAAAATGATGATGGCACATGAGCTATAAATGCAAAGCAAAAAGCTTCCTTGTTTGCAACCCATCTCGAGAACACGTTCCTGCCTCTATCTAGACAAAACAGTAAATAAAATGGATAACTGCTATCTTCTGTCAAATTACAAGAATTGAAAGAGGAAATCAATATTAACCTAAATTTTGTATTTAGGTTAAGATTGATTTCCTCCAGGATATGACTTTATTACAGGACAAATAGTAAAAGCTCTTCCTGAAAATGGACTACGTAAACTCCTTCACGCAGTGTTCAGACTTAAACACGTTCCAAATCAATGGAAAGTAGCAGAAGTAATTATGATACCTAAACCAGACAAACCAATTAATGACAAAAACTCGTATAGACCGATTTCCTTACTCCCAATAATTTCAAAATTATTCGATAGTATCTCCTAGATGTTGTGTAAGTGCACTGCAATTTTGGCCAAGATTAGTTTCATTTTTATGTTTCTCAACCTCTTTTCCATCAGTTGTTTGGTTTTGCCAACATAAGTTGCGTTACAATCGCAACAAACTTTATAAACAATATGGGATTGATGCTTTAAAGGAACAAGATCTTTTAGCTTCGAAAAAAAAAAATTGCTGTTTAAATTTGTCACTGAACGTCCAATAACTATGAAATTGTAATTTTTTAATAAATGTTTAGGTTTTTTGAATACATTTTTATTGTATGGAATTGACAAATAATTTGAAATTTCATTTTGTGGCCGAGAGTTAGAATTTATACTGAAATAAATTTGTTGGGATAATAATTTTTTGGGATAATAATTTTGAAGTAATCTATCATTTAATATTTTAAAATTTTTGTAATGAAATTTACTGTCCCAGAGTTTTAAAATGCTTTAACTCAGAATTTTATGGTGTTAATTTTGTACGAGATGGGAAGCGATGACATAAAATTTAGGTAGCGACCAGACCAAGTATTTTTGTGGTACCAATCACAAGAAATTTTGCCATCAGGTTCATGTATCAAAAAAATATCTAAAAATGGAATTCTGTTCTTTGAGTAAATTTAATTCTATGAATTTTATCGATTGAATTGATAGCATCTAAAAGTGTGTTTATCTTGTCGTCTGGAATGACCGTTATAATATCCTCTACATATCTATAATAAAATAATGGTTGTAAATTTAAAGAATTTAGTACCGAATTTTGTAAATTTTCGATGACTAAATTTTCAATTATGAGGCTTATTGGGGAACCCATAGGTGAACCAAAAATTTACCTAAAAACTTTATTATCAAATGAAAGTTCTGAATTATATAAAACAATATCTAAAGCGATTAAAAATTGTAATTTTGTTAATTTTGATTTCGAATTTTTCTTTATATTTCTCCAATTATTGCTTAAAATATATTTTACCATTTTGTTATCCACATTTGTGAATGACACATTTGTGACACCACATCAAGAGCAATTAAAAGAAAATTTGGTGGAATTATAATGTTCCTAATTTTTTGCTTGAAATCTTCTGAATTTTGAATATACGAATATGTTTTTCCGACACTATGTTGCAAAATATTTCCTAAATAAGATGATAATGTAAATGTAGGTATCTATAGAACTTATAAAGGGTGGTTACATTTTAAGGGCCGATGTTGACTTTGAATAAAACACAAATTATTTAGGTTATTATTGCCAATTCTTTTTATTATTGATAATATGGTATGGTTCAATTATGTATGGAACAAAATATCGGTCAAATGGCCGCCGCGACTTTTGCGGCACACCTCCACCCGATGGTCCAAATTTTCGATGACGCTTAGGCATAATTGAGGTTCTATACCGTTAATGTGCCGAATTATCTCATCCTTTAGCTCTTGAATTTTTGTTGGCTTATCGACGTACACCTTTTCTTTCAAATAACCCCAAAGAAAGAAGTCCAACGGTGTCAAATCACATGATCTCGGCGTCCATTTACATTGCTACCACGTGAGATAACACGGCCATTGAATTTGTCGCGCAAAAGAGCCATTGTTTCGTTAGCTGTGTGGCAAGTGGCACCGTCCTGTTGAAACCACATATCGTTCACATCCATATCTTCCAATTCGGGCTTTAAAAAGTTCGTTATCATCTCACGATAGCGAACACCATACACAGTAACTGCCTGACCGGCCTCATTTTGGAAAAAATACGGTCCGATGATGCCGCCAGCTCATAAACCGCACCAAACAGTCACTCTTTGTGGGTGCATTGGTTTTTCGACAATCACTCTTGGATTATGATTCGCCCAAATGCGGCAATTCTGCTTATTGACGAATCCACTGAGGTGAAAATGTGTCTCATCACTGAAGATGATTTTCTTCGAAAATTGATCATCCACTGTTGCCATTTCTTGCCACCATTCTGACCATTGACGACGTTTGGAATGGTCAAGAGGCTTTAGTTCTTGAGTCAATTGCACCTTATAAGCGTGTAAATGCAAGTCTCTATTCATAATGTTCATCAACGACGAGCGTGAGAGGAGCAATTGTTGGGCACGACGACGTGTTGAGGTGGACTTCTCTTCAGTCACACTATCGCGAACAGCTGCAATATTATCTTCTGTACGAGCTGTACGAGCATGCACTGATGTTTCAAAATCTCCTACAGACCCGGTTTGCTCAAATTTGTGCACGATTTTTCCGATTGTACGCACATTTGGACGATTAAATTGACCGAAAAAATCACGAAGTGCACCGAATAACTTTAACGCGTTGCTCGATTGTGTATCTTTCCATGGTTCAAATTGAGTTAGTCTGAAATTGAGAAATGTCAAATTAAATGCAGAAAAAAACTTGACGTTTAAAATTTAAAATTTAACCACCCTTCGGCCCTTAAAATTTAACCACCCTTTATTAGGTCGATATGGTAAATTTGGTTTGTGAACCTTTGATAAACCATAACATTTTGGGATTACTGATATGGATTTGTATAGGGGTTATGTTATTTTTAGACACTTGTATATACGTAGTATCATCTTTTAATGAACTATACATTTTTTCTAAATATTCTCTACGTAAGGTGGCAACTGTTGCATTACCTTTGTCGGCTCGTGTAACCATAATATTAGGGTTATTTCTCAAAAATGTTTTAGTTTGTTTTAATTTTGTCATTTCCATCTAAATTAAAAATTGCGCTTTCAACATCCAAAATAATTTCATAAAATGGTATAAATTTACCAACCGTAAGTGGACAAAACTTAAAATAAATTTGACGTTATTTGGGAGATCAATATTAGACGCGTTAACTAACCATATTTCATTCGTACTAATTAGATTACTCGAAGTTTCACTTAAATTATTTAACAAAATATTGCCTAACTTTATTTTATTAAAATGGAAGTTATATGTTGACTCTGCCCGGTGTAAAAATTCAACAGTTGCTGGGTAATCGATTTCTTAAGATTAGTGGTGCAGCATTCAAATATTTCTTTAACCAAGGGGATACTAAATTAATTAATACTATTCTTGAGTAGAAAAAGGGTTTCTAAAGCAAAAATAAAATATTTTTGTAACATTGAGTTAAATATCATTAAAACATTAAAATAAATAAAGATGTACTTGAAAAAAAGAAAGTTTGTTCAATCGTCTTCTTGGATGTCGCACATGCCTTTAGACAGACTTACCAAAGCAATCTTCCATATCTAAACGACACTTTCGAGTTAAATTTGATAGCGAATGCTTAGAAATAAAGAAAATATCAGCAGAAGTACCATAAGGTAGCGTCCTGGGACCAACTTTATATATTCTATACACATCGGTTCTGCCAACGATGGAGGAGACTAACATTGCAACGTTTGCGGATGATACAGCCATCTTAGTAGATACTAATAGCATAGAAGAATCCACTAGAAAATTGCAAAGAGCACTAATATTGTCAGTAGCTGGACCAAGAGATGGCGAATAAAACTTAATGAACTAAAATCTGTTCACGTAAACTTTACGAATAAATAGGTAAACTGCGGATACCAGTAGAACTGAACTCTCAGTAAATTCTCTATGCAAACACGGCAAAATATCTAGGCCTGACTCTGGACTCGAAACTAAACTGAAAAGAGCATGTAAAAAATAAAAAATGAAGAGTTAAACATCAAATACAGAAAGATGAATTGGCTCTTAGGAAGAAATTCTTAGCTAACTCTACATAATTAAATGCTACTATACCGTGGGCAATTCTAAAACCTGTGTGGACTTATTATATTCAGCTCTGGAGCTGTACAAAGAAAACTAATCTCAATAGCATCCATTCATTCCAAAGCAAAGTCTTATGCACCGTCGTACATAAGAAATGACAACCTCCATAGAGTTCTGAAGATGGATTTCGTCAACGTATTAGTCTACACCAAAATACTGAGATACGTCGTATGTTGAGAGATGAAAACCCAGTAAAATAGCTGCGAAGGAAGAAACCACATGATCTACTAGATCCAGTCAGGATCGACAAGTAAAGGGGACTAACCAAAGGACTACAACCCTCCAAACAAGAATATAAGTTATAAAAGATAAATTACTAGATTTAAAACTGTTAAAGTTGGCATCTGAGGCCTATAAATTCCACATATTTTAATGTTTATTCACGATAATTGTACTCGTATAACTAAAAAACTAGCACAGCCAGAAATTTTAGTTTAAGAATGAAAACACCACTATAACGATATACAAAAAGTGGTTCATTCCTTTGGATTTTTTAATGAAGTTAACCTCAAACAACGATTTCTAGTTTGTATCGTGAACATCAGATGCTTAATAGTGTTTAAAATGTGGTCGGCTGAGAAATTTGACAGATATGGTATACTAGCAATAATCACGTCATTGCTAAATTGTTTCTGCTTTAAAAACTCCGTTTTTAATTGTGTCATCTCAAGTTATTCAGTAACTATTTTGTTTTTATTTTGATGGAGTATTTTATTTGTAGCTTCATTAGATTTATGAATGGGTGAGATGGCTACTAAAATATCCTTGTTAGAGGCCGTATTGACCATTTCTGAGTTTCAACTTCTACTTAAAATGCAAAACCCGATTTTAGCCCTAACCTTAACCGTATTTTTGTTTCTAAATTATTTAATAGTGATAGAAAAGCTCGACCACTGGCTCTGTTAGGTGTTGGTAATACTAAAACAAAATAATGTTTCTAGAAAGGTATGACAAGGCCCAGGCAATTTATTTTCTTCCGGTTAGGTTTTTACCATTACGGTAAATCTCTAAATATATAATTATAACGACGAAAGTCCCTTATATTAAAATCTAACATAAAATTCAAACAACTCGTAACATAAGATTTGTTTAAAATGTTCGTAAACTTTTAAACAAAAAGGCAAAAATTCGATTTTCAAGAACGTCCAAAGCAATATTCTTAAATTTTGTGCCATTATTTAACTTCAAACTGAATTTGTAACTTTTTTTATGTTAGTTTAATATTGCCAACTAGACATCATCTACTCGTAAACGTTATATTTATTTAGTCATTTCAAATGCAGACAACTTGTCATAATATAAATATTGATTTTTCTGATTCGAGTATGACAGAAATCCACAGATCGGCGAAAAAATTAGATAATGTTTGATACATTAATACCAACAACAAAAATTATTTTATACCAAATGAGCCAAACTTAGTATTATTTTTTTTAAATAATCTCAAAGCAAACTAACTTTAATAAGACAACAACAATATAAATTTTGTTCGTAATGAGATCATAGAGTCAAAAAAAACTATACAACACAACAACAAGAATATGTCTCAATGAGAGCAAAAGCTTTTTTGTCATTATTCTAGTCTTTTGATATTTTAGTTCAAAAACTTAAGTAATAATTACAAGAAAGAAAAGACGACAACAGCAACAACAACCACTAAACTTAAAAGATATCAGACACAATAAAAGAAAACAATTTTTGTTTTTGTTTATGGCTACTACCCATTGTCTTTTTTATTTTTTGGTTAAGCTCGATGTTTATTAAGATGAAACAATAGACTATTTAAATAAAGCTCAGCCACATACAATTCGTATATACATTAAAGTGATATGCTAAAGTATTATATTAGGTTCGCATGTATAAGGTCACAGCCCCTATATTATATAAGATTATAAAATTCAATGATATCGATCCACTCAACATTTCAAAACCATAAACCAAATAAAAATTTTCCATATACTAATGGGATTTTACTGTTAAAAGCTAACAAAATTGATTCAATTGAAAAACATAAACTAACAATATGAATTTATCTTACTTAAACTTCAGCACAAACATAAAAATACATAAAATGAGTTATACTATATATCGAAGAGTTCGACATATTATTCCAAAATAGTAAATTTATGTGCTCAAACATAAATATATCGGTACATGGTATATCCATGTGACACATAGCAGAACATAAAATAGAATAAAGATGTTCTATACATAGCCAGCCACATACATGGCTATTCGTACCGTTTCATAAAAAACAAGAAAGACGAGATTCGTTTTTTTTTTCATTAGAAATGAAAATCTATTATAGTCCCTTCTCCTGACTTGACCATTAAAAGCTCGATACAATATTTTATGTTTCCCCAGTAATTCATCCATTTATATACGTTTTAGCTTCTTGAGACTTAAAATTAATACTTTAAAATTTATATATACCAATGAATTATGTTTTAAAAAGAAATGTCTAGATATGTTCCGTATTCTCTTCCTGCATGAAAAAAATTTGTGAAATGATAATTTATTTTTATTTTGTGACGGTTTGGCTTTAATATTCGCTCGTAAGTTTTTTTTAGCAAAATTATGTGCTTTATGGTTTACAAAGTATGGATTTAGCATTCTATTTTAAGGGATCAGTCATACAAATAAAATTTATTGGAATGAAATTATTAATGAAATATTATTTATATTTATTTTAATTAAATAACGAAATACCTAAATATGGTTGTTGTAATTTTTAGGAAAAAACAAATAAAATTCTAGGAACAAACCCAATGTTTTTTTGCAATTATAACTGAAAATTTGTTGTTGTTTATTTCCGTGTAGGTCCAATATCATGTTTCTGTACTGATTCTTGAAGTGATATAATTTTTATGGATTAATCCATTAAACTGTGTGGGTAACCGCAGCAGGGCGATTAGGATTGGGACTTTCCAATTTCAAAATGAAACTTTGCATACCGATTAAGCCCAATTTGTGCTAGTCCAGGAGCCGAAAAAACGGGAAAGGAAATCTCAAATTTCGCATGAAAGACGGAATAAATAAAACCCGATTTCTAGAAACAACCAGAAATAATTTAAGCCTAATTTTAAAATTTTCTAAAGGCCGTTAAACAGATAAAATTTGTGCTTATCATAGAAATATGATTTTCATAAATTTTCATTCATAAATCGAGGAAAACCAAACTAGCTCCTGAATGATACTATATTAAAAAACAGTGATATATCGTTCAATAATATTTGTGTTGAACAACAAATTAAACAATAAAAATAAAATGTTCTAAAATCCAAGTTATAAGCAAGTCAGATAGTATATTCCTGTCAGGTATGTTAATTGTCATCCCAAAAATATTGTGACTGAATTTGTGCTAATCCAGAATAGGCCCAATTCCATTGAACAACATCAACCGTTGAAAGAACAATTTTCTAACAAAAAGCGTTCTAGAAACCAATGAAGTTGGCTTGTTGATTGCCATCCGAAAAATATAGTGGCTGCATTTGGGCTAATCCAGAATAGGCCCAATTCCATTGAACAACATCAACCGTTGAAAGAACAATTTTCTAACAAAAAGCGTTCTAGAAACCAATGAAGTTGGCTTGTTGATTGCCATCCGAAAAATATAGTGGCTGCATTTGGGCTAATCCAGAATAGGCCCAATTCCATTGAACAACATCAACCGTTGAAAGAACAATTTTCTAACAAAAAGCGTTCTAGAAACCCATGAAGTTGGCACTTCTGATTGCATATTCCGATCAGATATGTCCATTGCCATCCGAAAAATATAGTGGCTGAATTTGTGCTAATCCAGAATTGGTCCAATTCCATTGAACAAAAACGGTTGTTGAATGAAAAATTTTCTGATAAAAAGTGTTTTAGAAACCAATGAAGTTGGCACTTCTGATTGCATATTCCGATCAGATATGTCCATTGCCATCCGAAAAATATAGTGGCTGAATTTGTGCTAATCCAGATTTGGTCCAATTCCATTGAACAAAAACGATTGTTGAATGAACAATTTTCTGATAAAAAGTTTTTGAGAAACCAATGAAGTTGGAAATTCTGATTGCATATTCCGATCAGATATATTCATTGCCATCCGGAAAATATAGTGGCTGAATTTGTGGTAATCTAGAATTGCCCGCTTCGTTGCGTTCCATAGTGTGTAATCGTCATCCTTTAGTTCAGAAAGACCTCGATATCGCTTATTTATGCTTTCGTTCTTTACTTATTTTATTAGTTGTTTTAATTTGTTGCACAAAAAATTGAGGATATGTTAATGTTGCAGAGCACGAGTGTATGCTGCCAGATTCTACGAATTTTTCGTTTCTCTTTAACGAGTTCTCTAACCCCAAAAGGATAATTGTGTTTTCTTGTGGTGTTGGTATGAGGAATAGGTGTACCTTGCCAACCTGATTGTTGGATATTATTATTGAATGCTTCTAGTTCATCTTCCAGCTGCGTTTCCGTCCAAATTAGCTCGCTGAGATTTGTTCGCTCTACCACTAATTTCATGAATAGCCAAGTTAACTATTTTTATTATCATTATACTTAGAGTCATGATCACAGATGAGTGATTAGATAATGGTCCTTTACAAATTTCAATGCACGTGTAGTCCTCTAAAACTCTTTTTGTTACTAACAGGTAAAGAAGATCTAGCATTTTATGTATGTCAACAGGCCATTACCTTGATTTATTTTCCTTTAGTGTTTGTATGTCTAGATACCCAAGAGGTATTCTTTACATTAAAATCACCACCTACGATAAAATTTTGTCCTAGTGATTTAAAAATTCAACTGGAATCTTCCTTTTAACTATGTATAATGACGTGAAGGATAGTAAATAGAGGAGATACTGAGATCTCTACTATTCACTGAGTTAACAATTATTGTTTTAACTTGTATAGTTTCTGTTTTTATGCCGGACACTTCATAGTGTTAAATATTATTTTTAATAATTCCACTAAATCTTCTTCTAGCGTTCCTTCCTGGATGAATAACATGGCAGAATTCATAGTCATGTATTTCTGTAAATAACGTTTCTTTTAAATGGACTTCCGATACAAGACATTATTTTAAGTTTAAAAAAACTTCTAGTCCCGGAAGATCTGCTGGTTCTGTTCATTTGATTAGGATATCATTGACGTATGATCATTCGTAGCACCCGTTTATCCAATCGCTAACGTATAGTTTCTAGACCACATTCTTGTTTTGCTAGGCATGCATTTATTCATTCATTACCTATACTTCAGAATATCCTTACCAAATGGTGATATCTTTATCACTATTAGTTATTTGTGGCATTATTTCCAAGTAGAACCTCCTCTCTGGTCCTATGGGCTGTGGTTGTGACGCCACTCTAGTTGTAGTTTTAATCCTTTCTCTTATTTTTAAATCTTTGCAGTTGTATCATTATATATACTCGTACTTCGCATCCTCTATAGTTGGCTAGCTGTTGTCCTGTTTAGTTTATACACCTTCCAGGTTCGTTTCGGCTAGCAGAACAGTTTTTCGCATTGTGTTTGCCGGCACATTTTCACACCTAACATTTCGCTCAAATATTTTTTGTAGTGGTTTTACGTTAGTTTGCCACTATTCTATAGTCGTTTTTGAAGAAGGACTGATTTCATTAGAGCTTGGATATTTGCAAACTCTGAGATACAGGCACTGATGCAGCAGTTTCATTAACTGCGAGTGTTCCCCAACTTCTAGCGAGAATCTTGCTCTTCGATTCTTCCTTAATTGTTTCTTTTGTTTGCGTATTCAATCAGTTTCTCTTGCAAGTTCCTCATCATCTTTTTGCAACTCAGCCTTTGTACAGGCAAGGGTCCTGATTTCGGAGCCCAATTTTCTTCAGCTCCTCATTTTCTTTCTTTAACTTAACGATATCATTGCTAAGCTGTGATACAAATTTTTCTATTTATTAAGACTTCTGTGTAGTTCAACATTTTGCTGCTTATTCGCAAACTATGTTTACCCTGAATGGGCATTGTAATCGTTGGTTCACCCCAGAATCCATGAGAGTTACAGGGGGAATTATCCAACAGAGCAGATATGGTACCACCTACGGGGAAAAATCAGTGGGCCAGTGGAGAGAACATAATTTGCTAGGTTCTCGGTGTTCGGTTATTCGTTTCTCGGTCACCAGAGCCTCGTTTGTTAATTCGCAGAGAGGACCACGTACAAATGAGGCTGACATTTGGGCTAGTATATTGATTTTCTAAACCAAGCCTCATGCCCCCTTATCTACCTCTTCATTATATGGTGAGACATATAAAGCTTGGTTTAAAAGGATCATTGTAAATGTAAAAAAAATAAGCCAAAAATACAATTTTTAGAAGAATTAAAGGTAACTCGTCCGCATCGTAATAGCCAATTAAAGCCACGAGAAAGTAGCAAGCAGGAGAAACATTTCATATTTAACAATTATTTATAGTAAACCATAAACACCAACAAGTACAAATATTTTGATATGGGCGCCCCCTCTAATACCCTCCAGTGTATTTAATTGTCTCTTCGGGGATATAAAAAGTTGTATTTCAATAGATTTTATATTTTTCACCTTCATCTACATTTTCCATATATAGCTAGCTACACAGATAACAGCAAGAATTTTCAATATAGATGTAAATCTCACCAAAATCAATTCAGAAAACGAGAAGACAAAATTATTTTTCGGCTTTTCTTCTATCTCTAAACTAATTTATACCTTACATAAATTTTTTTTACTTTCCTTTTCTTAGTATTTATTATCCATTATTAGTAGGTGTATAGAGAGTATTTAGGCTATATATACAGCAACAACAACAAAATAAAGAAAATTACAGAAGATGGAATTTTATTTCAATTTATTTTCTATTTCTTTGCGCCTTATATATATATATAATGGGTAATTTTTTTGTGGTTAGGATTTTCATGCATTAGTATTTGACAGATCACGCGGGATTTCAGACAAGGTGTCAAAGAGAAAGATGCTCAGTATGCTTTGACATTTCATAATGAATAGACTTACTAACGAGCAACGCTTGCAAATAATTGAATTATATTACGAAAATCAGTGTTCGGTTCGAAAAGTGTTTCGCGATTTACGTCCGATTTATGGTCTACATAATCGACCAAGTGAGCAAACAATTAATGCGATTGTGACCAAGTTTCGCACTCAGTTTACTTTATTGGACATTAAACCAACCACACGAATGCGTACAGTGCGTACAGAAGAGAATATTGCGTCTGTTTCTGAGAGTGTTGCTGAAGACCGTGAAATGTCGATTCGTCGCCGTTCGCAGCAATTGGGTTTGTGTTATTCGACGACATGGAAGATTTTACGCAAAGATCTTGGTGTAAAACCGTATAAAATACAGCTCCTGCAAGAACTGAAGCCGAACGATCTGCCACAACGTCGAATTTTCAGTGAATGGGCCCTAGAAAAGTTGGCAGAAAATCCGCTTTTTTATCGACAAATTTTGTTCAGCGATGAGGCTCATTTCTGGTTGAATGGCTACGTAAATAAGCAAAATTGCCGCATTTGGAGTGAAGAGCAACCAGAAGCCGTTCAAGAACTGCCCATGCATCCCGAAAAATGCACTGTTTGGTGTGGTTTGTACGCTGGTGGAATCATTGGACCGTATTTTTTCAAAGATGCTGTTGGACGCAACGTTACGGTGAATGGCGATCGCTATCGTTCGATGCTAACAAACTTTTTGTTGCCAAAAATGGAAGAACTGAACTTAGTTGACATGTGGTTTCAACAAGATGGCGCTACATGCCACACAGCTCGCGATTCTATGGCCATTTTGAGGGAAAACTTCGGAGAACAATTCATCTCAAGAAATGGCCCGGTAAGTTGGGCACCAAGATCATGCGATTTGACGCCTTTAGACTATTTTTTGTGGGGCTACGTCAAGTCTAAAGTCTACAGAAATAAGCCAGCAACTATTCCAGTTTTGGAAGACAACATTTCCGAAGAAATTCGGGCTATTCCGGCCGAAATGCTCGAAAAAGTTGCCCAAAATTGGACTTTCCGAATGGACCACCTAAGACGCAGCCGCGGTCAACATTTAAATGAAATTATCTTCAAAAAATAAATGTCATGGACCAATCTAACGTTTCAAATAAAGAACCGATGAGATTTTGCAAATTTTATGCGTTTTTTTTTAAAAAAAAGTTCTCAAGCTCTTAAAAAATCACCCGTTATATATATATATATATAAAGGGTGATTTTTTTGTGGTTAGGATTTTCATGCATTAGTATTTGACAGATCACGCGGGATTTCAGACAAGGTGTCAAAGAGAAAGATGCTCAGTATGCTTTGACATTTCATAATGAATAGACTTACTAACGAGCAACGCTTGCAAATAATTGAATTATATTACAAAAATCAGTGTTCGGTTCGAAAAGTGTTTCGCGATTTACGTCCGATTTATGGTCTACATAATCGACCAAGTGAGCAAACAATTAATGCGATTGTGACCAAGTTTCGCACTCAGTTTACTTTATTGGACATTAAACCAACCACACGAATGCGTACAGTGCGTACAGAAGAGAATATTGCGTCTGTTTCTGAGAGTGTTGCTGAAGACCGTGAAATGTCGATTCGTCGCCGTTCGCAGCAATTGGGTTTGTGTTATTCGACGACATGGAAGATTTTACGCAAAGATCTTGGTGTAAAACCGTATAAAATACAGCTCCTGCAAGAACTGAAGCCGAACGATCTGCCACAACGTCGAATTTTCAGTGAATGGGCCCTAGAAAAGTTGGCAGAAAATCCGCTTTTTTATCGACAAATTTTGTTCAGCGATGAGGCTCATTTCTGGTTGAATGGCTACGTAAATAAGCAAAATTGCCGCATTTGGAGTGAAGAGCAACCAGAAGCCGTTCAAGAACTGCCCATGCATCCCGAAAAATGCACTGTTTGGTGTGGTTTGTACGCTGGTGGAATCATTGGACCGTATTTTTTCAAAGATGCTGTTGGACGCAACGTTACGGTGAATGGCGATCGCTATCGTTCGATGCTAACAAACTTTTTGTTGCCAAAAATGGAAGAACTGAACTTAGTTGACATGTGGTTTCAACAAGATGGCGCTACATGCCACACAGCTCGCGATTCTATGGCCATTTTGAGGGAAAACTTCGGAGAACAATTCATCTCAAGAAATGGCCCGGTAAGTTGGGCACCAAGATCATGCGATTTGACGCCTTTAGACTATTTTTTGTGGGGCTACGTCAAGTCTAAAGTCTACAGAAATAAGCCAGCAACTATTCCAGTTTTGGAAGACAACATTTCCGAAGAAATTCGGGCTATTCCGGCCGAAATGCTCGAAAAAGTTGCCCAAAATTGGACTTTCCGAATGGACCACCTAAGACGCAGCCGCGGTCAACATTTAAATGAAATTATCTTCAAAAAATAAATGTCATGGACCAATCTAACGTTTCAAATAAAGAACCGATGAGATTTTGCAAATTTTATGCGTTTTTTTTTAAAAAAAAGTTCTCAAGCTCTTAAAAAATCACCCGTTATATATATATATATATAAAGGGTGATTTTTTTGTGGTTAGGATTTTCATGCATTAGTATTTGACAGATCACGCGGGATTTCAGACAAGGTGTCAAAGAGAAAGATGCTCAGTATGCTTTGACATTTCATAATGAATAGACTTACTAACGAGCAACGCTTGCAAATAATTGAATTATATTACGAAAATCAGTGTTCGGTTCGAAAAGTGTTTCGCGATTTACGTCCGATTTATGGTCTACATAATCGACCAAGTGAGCAAACAATTAATGCGATTGTGACCAAGTTTCGCACTCAGTTTACTTTATTGGACATTAAACCAACCACACGAATGCGTACAGTGCGTACAGAAGAGAATATTGCGTCTGTTTCTGAGAGTGTTGCTGAAGACCGTGAAATGTCGATTCGTCGCCGTTCGCAGCAATTGGGTTTGTGTTATTCGACGACATGGAAGATTTTACGCAAAGATCTTGGTGTAAAACCGTATAAAATACAGCTCCTGCAAGAACTGAAGCCGAACGATCTGCCACAACGTCGAATTTTCAGTGAATGGGCCCTAGAAAAGTTGGCATAAAATCCGCTTTTTTATCGACAAATTTTGTTCAGCGATGAGGCTCATTTCTGGTTGAATGGCTACGTAAATAAGCAAAATTGCCGCATTTGGAGTGAAGAGCAACCAGAAGCCGTTCAAGAACTGCCCATGCATCCCGAAAAATGCACTGTTTGGTGTGGTTTGTACGCTGGTGGAATCATTGGACCGTATTTTTTCAAAGATGCTGTTGGACGCAACGTTACGGTGAATGGCGATCGCTATCGTTCGATGCTAACAAACTTTTTGTTGCCAAAAATGGAAGAACTGAACTTAGTTGACATGTGGTTTCAACAAGATGGCGCTACATGCCACACAGCTCGCGATTCTATGGCCATTTTGAGGGAAAACTTCGGAGAACAATTCATCTCAAGAAATGGCCCGGTAAGTTGGGCACCAAGATCATGCGATTTGACGCCTTTAGACTATTTTTTGTGGGGCTACGTCAAGTCTAAAGTCTACAGAAATAAGCCAGCAACTATTCCAGTTTTGGAAGACAACATTTCCGAAGAAATTCGGGCTATTCCGGCCGAAATGCTCGAAAAAGTTGCCCAAAATTGGACTTTCCGAATGGACCACCTAAGACGCAGCCGCGGTCAACATTTAAATGAAATTATCTTCAAAAAATAAATGTCATGGACCAATCTAACGTTTCAAATAAAGAACCGATGAGATTTTGCAAATTTTATGCGTTTTTTTTTAAAAAAAAGTTCTCAAGCTCTTAAAAAATCACCCGTTATATATATATATATATAAAGGGTGATTTTTTTGTGGTTAGGATTTTCATGCATTAGTATTTGACAGATCACGCGGGATTTCAGACAAGGTGTCAAAGAGAAAGATGCTCAGTATGCTTTGACATTTCATAATGAATAGACTTACTAACGAGCAACGCTTGCAAATAATTGAATTATATTACAAAAATCAGTGTTCGGTTCGAAAAGTGTTTCGCGATTTACGTCCGATTTATGGTCTACATAATCGACCAAGTGAGCAAACAATTAATGCGATTGTGACCAAGTTTCGCACTCAGTTTACTTTATTGGACATTAAACCAACCACACGAATGCGTACAGTGCGTACAGAAGAGAATATTGCGTCTGTTTCTGAGAGTGTTGCTGAAGACCGTGAAATGTCGATTCGTCGCCGTTCGCAGCAATTGGGTTTGTGTTATTCGACGACATGGAAGATTTTACGCAAAGATCTTGGTGTAAAACCGTATAAAATACAGCTCCTGCAAGAACTGAAGCCGAACGATCTGCCACAACGTCGAATTTTCAGTGAATGGGCCCTAGAAAAGTTGGCAGAAAATCCGCTTTTTTATCGACAAATTTTGTTCAGCGATGAGGCTCATTTCTGGTTGAATGGCTACGTAAATAAGCAAAATTGCCGCATTTGGAGTGAAGAGCAACCAGAAGCCGTTCAAGAACTGCCCATGCATCCCGAAAAATGCACTGTTTGGTGTGGTTTGTACGCTGGTGGAATCATTGGACCGTATTTTTTCAAAGATGCTGTTGGACGCAACGTTACGGTGAATGGCGATCGCTATCGTTCGATGCTAACAAACTTTTTGTTGCCAAAAATGGAAGAACTGAACTTAGTTGACATGTGGTTTCAACAAGATGGCGCTACATGCCACACAGCTCGCGATTCTATGGCCATTTTGAGGGAAAACTTCGGAGAACAATTCATCTCAAGAAATGGCCCGGTAAGTTGGGCACCAAGATCATGCGATTTGACGCCTTTAGACTATTTTTTGTGGGGCTACGTCAAGTCTAAAGTCTACAGAAATAAGCCAGCAACTATTCCAGTTTTGGAAGACAACATTTCCGAAGAAATTCGGGCTATTCCGGCCGAAATGCTCGAAAAAGTTGCCCAAAATTGGACTTTCCGAATGGACCACCTAAGACGCAGCCGCGGTCAACATTTAAATGAAATTATCTTCAAAAAATAAATGTCATGGACCAATCTAACGTTTCAAATAAAGAACCGATGAGATTTTGCAAATTTTATGCGTTTTTTTTTAAAAAAAAGTTCTCAAGCTCTTAAAAAATCACCCGTTATATATATATATATATAAAGGGTGATTTTTTTGTGGTTAGGATTTTCATGCATTAGTATTTGACAGATCACGCGGGATTTCAGACAAGGTGTCAAAGAGAAAGATGCTCAGTATGCTTTGACATTTCATAATGAATAGACTTACTAACGAGCAACGCTTGCAAATAATTGAATTATATTACAAAAATCAGTGTTCGGTTCGAAAAGTGTTTCGCGATTTACGTCCGATTTATGGTCTACATAATCGACCAAGTGAGCAAACAATTAATGCGATTGTGACCAAGTTTCGCACTCAGTTTACTTTATTGGACATTAAACCAACCACACGAATGCGTACAGTGCGTACAGAAGAGAATATTGCGTCTGTTTCTGAGAGTGTTGCTGAAGACCGTGAAATGTCGATTCGTCGCCGTTCGCAGCAATTGGGTTTGTGTTATTCGACGACATGGAAGATTTTACGCAAAGATCTTGGTGTAAAACCGTATAAAATACAGCTCCTGCAAGAACTGAAGCCGAACGATCTGCCACAACGTCGAATTTTCAGTGAATGGGCCCTAGAAAAGTTGGCAGAAAATCCGCTTTTTTATCGACAAATTTTGTTCAGCGATGAGGCTCATTTCTGGTTGAATGGCTACGTAAATAAGCAAAATTGCCGCATTTGGAGTGAAGAGCAACCAGAAGCCGTTCAAGAACTGCCCATGCATCCCGAAAAATGCACTGTTTGGTGTGGTTTGTACGCTGGTGGAATCATTGGACCGTATTTTTTCAAAGATGCTGTTGGACGCAACGTTACGGTGAATGGCGATCGCTATCGTTCGATGCTAACAAACTTTTTGTTGCCAAAAATGGAAGAACTGAACTTAGTTGACATGTGGTTTCAACAAGATGGCGCTACATGCCACACAGCTCGCGATTCTATGGCCATTTTGAGGGAAAACTTCGGAGAACAATTCATCTCAAGAAATGGCCCGGTAAGTTGGGCACCAAGATCATGCGATTTGACGCCTTTAGACTATTTTTTGTGGGGCTACGTCAAGTCTAAAGTCTACAGAAATAAGCCAGCAACTATTCCAGTTTTGGAAGACAACATTTCCGAAGAAATTCGGGCTATTCCGGCCGAAATGCTCGAAAAAGTTGCCCAAAATTGGACTTTCCGAATGGACCACCTAAGACGCAGCCGCGGTCAACATTTAAATGAAATTATCTTCAAAAAGTAAATGTCATGGACCAATCTAACGTTTCAAATAAAGAACCGATGAGATTTTGCAAATTTTATGCGTTTTTTTTTAAAAAAAAGTTCTCAAGCTCTTAAAAAATCACCCGTTATATATATATATATATATATATATATATATATATATATATATATATATATATATATATATATATATATATATATATATATATATAGATATATAGATATAGATATATATATATATATATATATATATATATATATATATATATATATATATATATATATATATATATATATATATATATATATATATATATATATATATACGTAGTGTATCGTCAGTTGAAGATGGTACAAGTGTATATAGTTGTATATTCTACTTACGCTGACAAAAGAGAGTGAAGATGTTTTCTTGAGGCTATTGTGGTTTTGATTTATGCCACTTTTAGCGTCATTTTATATGAATTTTCGTTCGTTTTTAAAACGATACCAATTTATTGAATTTTCCATTTTCCATATAATGCTTATAGGTATACACACACGATTATAAGTATGTACGGGAAAGCAAATGTACATAAAAAATATGTAATCTAATTTTTTTTTTTGCTTTACTCTGGCTGCTCTGCTTGTTCCCTCTCGCACCGTTATAATATGATAAAATGTTTATTTTACGTGAAATTGATTTTATAAACTTTCAATTTATCGTTTTAGAATTTTTTTGTTCTTCAACGTAAGACAAACCTCTCCCAAAAATATGTAAGCAAGTGTATGATAGATAAATCTAATCAATTTTTTCATTAAACTGTTCGTATACGTATTGTATGCCTGTATATACACTATACATATACAAATGAAGTTTTGGTTCAACCTTTGGTGTGGCGTATACAAATTTTAATGAGGAGATATTTGTAATTTAGATTTACAATGTCTTTAGGCAGTTTGACTTAGAATATTTATATACGAAATTCAAAAACAAGCAAATTTTTTTTTTTCGATTTTAATTTAGATTAATGTTTCTGAGAATTTATCGGGTAGCTCTATAATTTTATCATAACGACAACGATAGATAATCGCTTTTATTTTTTATTTTAATAACAAGGCTCTTTAAACCTACTAAAATATATAAAAATTAAATTTGGCGCCCAAAGTGGGGCTTGTCATTTTATATTTTACACACCATGACATTAGTTTGATAAAAATTTACAACGAAAATAAATTACCAACGATCAAACATAAACGTTAAAAAACACAAACGTTTGTTGTCGTGTGTGTGTGTACGTCGTGTTTGTGTATATTTAAACGTAAATGATGTATTCTATATGTTTAATTGTGTGTAAAGTGGAAAATTAATAAAATTACAACTTCCTTCACGATATCAACGTTACGTAATAATGTTCGTATACGTAAATGCAGAGACGCGGTAAATACAATTCTTCTAGCCCAAAATAATACATAAAGAAAATTGTAAAATGAGATATGGGTTTTTCTTATACTGTTCATTTTTCCAACAATTTTTTTTTTGTTATGCTGTTTTTATGTGTTGGTTTGTTATATAATTTTTGGGAAAAATTTATTTAAAATATAATCAAAAATAGGAAACCATAAAAAAATTTTCTTTTCTCGACGGTTTTGTTGTTGCTGTTGTGTGTTGTGTCAGTTGTTACTGAACATAATGATATTATTTATTTGTATATGTTTTTTGTACATAATGGCATAATATATTCACAATTTAAATGTTTTTTGTTTGAGGGAAACCCAAGCATAGATACGTAAACCAACTGTCCGAGCAATGAAGCTCCACATCATAAGAACCTTAAATTCAGTGAATACGTTTTAAACAGGGTTTTGTGCGTCCCTGCGAAGTCAACAATGTAAAGAACTATTCCTCATTGGATATAAAAGATCGCGATTTTACAAGAATCGCTGCTAACGTGCCAATATAATGGGCAACCTGGAATACATTTTCATCGTTTACGTTTAAAATGACGAGCACACATAAAATACCATTTTAAATAGAATCCAACTACAACCTTGAGCAGCTATGAATTCATATATTTTACATCTGCCTTATGTGCCCCTATTTTTCATCTATTTTCACCATCCAATTCGGTTTCATTCCCAACGTATTTTATGTTTAGAAAACATTTTTATTTACTCTGAAATTAACGTTTTTACTGTGTGTCTCCCGCCGATTTTGGTTTATTTTAATTTTGGTCTAACTAAATTGATGGTCAGTTCAAACTGCTCCTAATTTATATAAATTTGCTAGATTATTCGTATTTCTCCAAAATATTTCTCATTGTGTATTGATAAATCTGAACCAATGTTTCAGTTTATAATTGAGTATGAAACATATTTTATTTATTAACTAATCACCAATTTCGTTAATCTGACATATAGACAAAAAAGCGGTGTCAGGCACATTGCTATAAAAACTCTAATACTTTGTGCCTGATACCAATTTGTACGACTAAATTATTAAGTGATCAAGTAGAAACTCAGCTCTGAAGTTGGTTGCATTAAAATATACTTGAACGCAATCAAATCGCCCGTCATTTTGGATATATGTACCTTACTGTTTTTATGACATGATTTCCAATGAAAAAAAATTCTGCTCAAGCAATGGAACTGATTAATTTGACTTTGAGTGAACATTCTGTGAGTCATTCAACAGTAAAAAATGGTTTGCAAGATTTCGTGATGACAATTTTAATCTTGAGAACGATCCACGTCCAGGTGCAGTAAAACAATTTGATGACGAATAACTTAAAGTTTTACTGAATGAAAATCCACGTTGGAGTTACTCACCAAGCAATATCACTTCGATGGTATGTAATGGGAAAAATACAGAAGGAAGTAAAATGTGCTCCTCATAAACTGACCGAAGAAAACAAAAACCGGGTGCTTGAAATCTGCATGAATTTGCTTTCTCGGTACAAAAGCAAGAATTTTTGAAATTCTGGTGATGAAAAGTGGATTTTGAACAATAATCCTATACGCAGAAAACCACGCGTTAACCAAGCAAGCCATCAACATCAGGTGTAAAGTGAATATTCTTTCCAAGAAAATGTTACTGTGTGTCTGGATGAGTCGTTTACTACGAGCTTCTGGAGCCTGGTCAAACTGTTACAGTTGAACGTCACCAGACCCAATTGATTAAATAAGGGATGCCCTGGAGGAAGACGGTAAGGAAGCACCAAGGAAGGCGGAAGGTGATATTACAGCATGGCAACGCTCGTTCACATACAGCAAAATCAGCCAAGGAAACACAAAAGTTGATGATGTGCAAAAATGACTCGATGACTATAATGCATTGTAACCATCAAGTTTTTAACCCGGCTAAATATAAACGATGGTATTGGTTATGTTAGCTTTAAGGGCATCAATCGATTGCGGCTTATTGGCATAGATCTGCGACTTGAGTAAACCCCACAAGAAAAAGTCTAACGGGAATAAATCGCGCGATCTTGGTGGCCAATTCACGTCACCTATACTAACTCTACCCTCAAATTGTTCATGCAGAATACCGATCGTTGTATTTGTTGTGTTACGCAGCGCCATCCTGCTGGCAATGCATGTCGTCTACCTCTAAATCTTTCAATTTGGGCTAAAAGAAATCGGTTAGCATCGTTCTGTAGCACTCGCCGTTGATGGTGATGGCCTCACCAACCTCATTTTCAAAATCCGCACCAAACAGTAATTTTTTGTGGATCCACTGCCACCTGGTCAACCTCGTCAATCTGGTTGGCGTCGTCCCAAAATGCACCTCATCGCTAAAGATGATTGCCAAAATTGGGTTCCTCTTATAAATCCCAATCAGCGAACAAACACCGTTGTTTATGTTAATTAATATTGAGCTCCTGGGTCTGTTGGATCTTGTACGGGTGTAGGCCCAATTCCCGACGCAAAATTCTCCAAGCTGGAGTATGTGAAATGCTGAGTTCTTGTGCACTGACTCGGGTTCTCCTGTATACTTTCACGGACCGCTGCAATGTTCTCGGCCGATCTGGCGTTCCTTTGACGTACGAGTGTTGGTTGAACCGGTTGTCTCAATTTGGGCCACCATACGTTGGATAGTCGACTTTGAAGAACCACCGCGTCTGCGGTAAAATAGGCGCAACGTTTGTACTAATGAACACTCATTTTGATAATAAAGTTTTATCATTTGGACGTGTAACTTGTCATGGTGATTTGGCATCAGTGACTGAAACAAAACACAGTAGATTAGACAGATGCCACCAAAACAATATGGCCGCCACAAACACTGCATTGACTAAAATCAACCGTTCTAAAACGGAAATTGTTTTTTGAATGAGCGGACCCACTTCGCTATATAGTGCTAAATCAATTTAGTTTTTTAATTTGAACTTTTATTATGTTTACATAATTTTTAATTTTGATTTTAATAAATTAATTTTCAAAATTTGAATTCAATTTCTATGGGCTCGAATAAAATTTCGAGAATGCAATAATTTTTACGGTTTCTTCGTTTTCATAATCATCGCACCACACTAGAAAAGAACGGCTGCAAGAGAACAAATTGGCAACCTTTAGAGATACGTACCTGGCCAAATTAATATGAACTTTTCAAAAGTTTAGTATTCTGCGAAAATTTGGTTAAAAAACACGTTTTTTGCCTTAATTCGTTAAAATGGATTTATTAACGTTTGTACTATAAAAAAAACAAAAAAAAATAAAAAATTCAACCGGCTACTATTTCGTCCATTTCCTTTCTTTTATAAACACAACTAACATATGACGTGGCATACTGTTGATCGACTTTATGATGGTATATTTGATTAAGGGGTCGTTGTACCAACTATTTTTAATTTTCTCAATCAAGCTCGACTTAGTCGTTATGACTTTTTTCGACAATTGCTGTTCTAAAACAGCCCGAACAATTTTAATCGGGATCAAATCTGGCGAATTATCAGCCCAATCCAGATTCCACAACTCCAAGACTCGTTTTGCGGGGGCTCCATCTTGTTGAAAGATGTATTTTCGATTTCGGCGTTTATCGTTCCTTCTATGATGTGCAGAGGTCCCGGCACTGTTAGGCGCGTAAATTACACGATGTAGATTACACGGTTATTTGCATGTAAATTACATAAGTTATTTTTTACATTATTTAAAGTAAATAATGACTTTTTCATGACAAGCGATAGATATCTCATCTAATATATAATTTAATAGCCATTTAATTAGTATAAAAATTGACTATGTAACGTTGAAAATAAAAACTAGTTTAATATGTCAAATAATTTGACCTTAGGTATTAGCTTTCCTGTGTTTCATAATATCGTTTTGATAAAACCTTTTTAATTCTATGGATAAAACCCGTAAGTATTAGCATTGGTAATATCTATTCTGTATAATTTAAATATTTGATACATTCCAGATAATTTTATTCTTGTCAATATTCGCCCCAGATGCACGACCAAAAAGATGATACAATTAAACTGGAGCACCAACCATAATTTACTGGTGAACAAAAATAAGTTTGTTGCGTTTGTTCACACACGCTCCTTTGGGAATACTTCTGCCTGAACATTATAAACAGGCTATTGAATATAATATGTATCGAGCACCTATTTATCCGCATCAAATTTTTCAGTCAGATTTTCTACTTATTCGCACAAGGGCAAACTATTATGTTCGGGAGATTAATGCGTTTGTTTGCGGCTGGACAAGAATGTCCTCTATATCAGTATTTCTCAACCAAATTTTTTACATCTCAATTTCATATTTATATTACTAATAAATACAGTACTGTGCAAAAAAATCCGGACAGCTAACATTTTTTAATTAAAACCAATTCTTTCACAATCAGAATTGTTGTAACACCAAGAAATAAATTTGGATTAAAATTTCATGATCTTAGTAAAATAATTTTTGCGAATTTGCGAAAATAGAGAAAAATTGCCATATTTTTTTGAAACGAATTAATTTTAATTAATTCACAAAAATATATTTATTTCATAATAAGGCATATTTCAAAATATAAAATGTATACATTATTCGCTAAACTACAAATTTAATATTTGGTATGACCGCCATTTTTCTTAATTACCGCTGCACACTTTGACGGACTTTATGCTTCATAATAGCCCAAATATTTTCAATTGGGTTCATATCTGCGCTATATAAGGGGCCATTCCATTGAGTAGATGGAATTTTCAACCAAGTACTTTTTTACCTTCAAATATATATATAAAATGTTATTTAACTAAGTTGTTTATTATTTTTTACCTGGAATTTATACAGAAGCTTTACATAAAGATAGTCACCTGTTTTGATCTGTGGACTGGCGCGTTATCTTGTTGAAAGATGAAGCTCTCAGTTTCACTAAACAGCTCCAAAACTGATGGTTTCAAATGCCTTTTCAGAATGTCATTACTGGTTACCCCTGCATCGACAAAGGCCAAGTGACCCAAACCAGCATTACTAAAGCAGTCCCAAACATTAGCAACATTTGTATAGGAATTCGAACTGTCCGGATTTTTTGCACAGTACTGTATACATTTTTATGACTTAAGGAGCCACATCCTCCTCAGATATATCGTTTGTCGTATGGCCCCCGTTGATAAACACTGCTCTATATGAAGAAAATTCAGAACTAGCCAATAATTTTGTTCGAGATTTTTTACAAGTTTTTACATACATACAAGTTCATACATCGAATGGATGACATAAAAAGCATTTCCCGCTTACTCGAAAATCAGTTTTCGAAAACATTTGAAACAATGTGCCAATTTCAAGAGGACTTGGGCCATAATGTCTCCGGAACAATGTTCCACTTATAGTGAAAAAGTTATAGTGAAAAATTTATTTTCGGCCAGAAAGGAGATGATGATGAAGAAATGTTTCTTAAAATAGACGTTGAAGTAAAATTTTCTCCTAATATAATTCGTGCCTATATCCAAGCTAATTTACCTTTTAGTACCAATTTTCAAGATTTATCTGATGTACAACCTATGTTTCATGTTAATGCAAAACTTATATACCACATTATTATCGCATTGTTCAACGTCCTATTGATTTGAAACAATTCGTGAAAATTTACGACAAAAGCAATATCAAAGTCGTGAAAAATTTTTGGCTGATGTGATTCAAATTATGAAAAATTCTACGGTATACAATGGGCCAAAATCATCATTTACTGCGGCGGCACAGCGTATGCGTCAGAAATGCGTAGATCGTCTGGCCGAAAAGGAGAAACGTTTGATGAGTCTTTGATGCTTTAAATTAATAATAGATGGCACATATTACGCTATAAAAATTATTAATTTTCTCACATAGCTAAACTAAACCTAAAGATGTCAATAATCTGAGATTCGTAAACAGTAACATTAGAAAATGTCTTAAGTAATCGATAAACCTAACATTTGTATTTACGTTTTTCCAATCTGCTGCCGAAAATTGTTTATAAAACTTTGCCCATGCCACACGTTTGGCCATCATGATACTATTTAATTTTTGTTTAATCGTCGGGCGGTAACATGTTATGCCGAATTCTTTCAATTGACGACTTAGCATTCTGGTGGAGATGTTGACAGTTTGCCCTTTAATAACATTATTTATTCTCTTTTTCGATTGTCTGCTATGATTGAGAACGGTTTTCAAAACGATTCTTGTCCTCTCTTTTGGTCGTAATTCACTTTCGACCACAATTGTGTGTTTGCTGGTTAGCCAAGAATTCACCGTTTTGCTGCTGCCTCTTAATGTTTGACATTGAGGACTTTGTAATTCCAGCCAATTAGGCAATTTTACATTGCCTTAAGGTAGTTTTTGTCAGAAGTTGGATTACATAACGTTTTTTCTTCTCAGAAATATTACATGTTTTCGTCCCACGATGACTTTGATTTAATAAACGCAAAATTAGATCAGTAAACGGAACTTAAATAGATAAACATTACTTACAATTGGAAATCTATTAAGTACACTTCTAGAAAATAAATATTTTAATTTAAACATTTTTGTTACACTACTTTTAAATCACGATGTTATCACAAACGATTCCAGAATCGAAATGTCAAAAAAGGAAAATCTCCAAAAACGATATAACGGGAAAATTTTTTAAGGAATTTCTTTTATTCCTAAGAAAATTTACAGTAATTAAAAATATATTTAAAAAAATATATAGTTCATATTAAGTTGGCCTTGTACTGTATTTGGAACATGCTTCTAGATAATTTAAGACTACCATATAAGCCATCAGCTAATCTCACAATTGACGTGCAGCCAGTTGCAACACGAAGTCGATGTAATTTCCGATAATATATTTCCAGTAAACCTAAGAAATACGGTATAAAAATATTCTGGGTGCGTGACTCAGAAAACGCTTATAGCTTAACGGTCGAAAGTAGAATTATATGTTGGACGAAGTTGGCTTTGCCATTCCTAAACAAAGCTAGAAATATCTCAATGCAAAACTTTTTTACAAGTTTAGCTGGCAACTTGTAAAAAAGTTTTCCATTGTGATATTTCTAGAACAAAATGATGAAGCAGAACAAATGATGGAGAAAAAAACATCAATTGATGGCAAACCTGATCGGCATGCTCAATTCACAAAAAACGATGAAATAAAAAAAAAGATATATTGGATCATCACTTTACTGTTTTTATGGAAACATGACATTAGTTAGCTATATTCCCAAAGCGGGAAAAAACGTATTATTACTGTCTACTCGTATGTCTACGTTACACAACAACATCACAATCGACGAAACCACTGGTAAACCGAACGGCATAATCGACTATAACCAAACTAAAGGCGGTGTGGATAATTTGTTCCCCTTTATTAATTGCAACTGAGACTGTGCTCATCTAGCAATTTATCTTTCAAATGTTACGTTTCTTAAGCAATTCTGATTTGTTGGGGTGAAACCCAATGGCTAGTCTCAAAATAAATTAAACCTATTTAAAATGTAATTTTAGTTTGGCATGTTTACTAGGTGAAGTGGCTTCGTTCTCTGAAGTCTCCTTTCAATGGCAGAGTTATCTATCATATGGCGAATATAGGAGTTTCCATGTTCCTGGAGCCTTATTTCGTGTTTGGCGGCATGCTATTTTATTTCATCTTTGATGTATTCCATCTGTTAGTCCCTGTGAATGTTTTCATTTCTTGAGTACCATGGAGTTTGTTTGCCGCAGTATTTGTCGAGGTAGCAGCAGCTTGTTGTGTATTATAAGCTCAGAGCCTCTACCTGTGAACATCTAAACTTAATATTAAGTTCTTCTTTTTTTTTTGATATGCTCTCCCCACTTGAGCTTGGCATCGCGTGTCATGCGAATATATTTAGCTTTGTTTGCCTTAGCCTTATATTTAGCTTTTTCGTTTCATCAAGCTTGATTTTCCAGTACTTAGTCTAGTTACAAACCGCAATGGCAATCTTCTGGAGTTTAATCGCTGCATCAGCGACATTACTTTCAATGGCCATGATTGCTGTGTCATCTGCAAAGGTGGTTATGGTTCCTTCATCTGTTGTTGGAATATCCCTTGTCACTCCCCTGTGGGACACCGGCAGAGATTTTCTTTAGTTCGGAGTATTCATCCTCATATTTTACACTTAAATGTCTAATGGATAAATAAGATTTTAGTATGGCATAGAGTTACCTCGGCAGATCTCTATGCAGCTTGAATTCCAGTCCACTGTGCCAGACTTTATCGAATGCTTGGGCGACGTCCAGAAATATGCTGGAGAATGTTTTTTTGCGTTCAATAATGTTGGTGATTCTATGATTCTGCTCAATTATGCAGTGGTTTTCTCTGAATCCAAGTTGATGTGGAGGAATAAGTTGTCGGCACTCAATTATTGGTTTAAGTCTTTTTAGTAATACTTTTTCAAAGAGTTTTGACATAATTGGCAGCAATGAATTTAGCCAATTTTATTGTTTATCGTTAGGTGGTTTGTCAGGTTTTGCTATCATGATTACTTCTGCTACTTTCCATTGCCACGGAATATATTTTAACCGAAAGCTTGCATTTATTGTGTGTAATAGCCTACGAAATCCTTTACCTGGTAGATCCTTGATTATTTGGCAAGTAATCAAGTTAAACACTGGGGATTTTTTAACATTCCTGTTGCTTTTTACTCCTACTTTTAATTCTTTGAGAGTTACTGGGCGTACATCAAAAACATCTAACTTGTGGATTGACATTATATTTACATTAGCCGTTTGTATTGGTAGTGGTTGGAAGGTATCCTCGAAATACTCCGCAAACAGATGAGCCCTCTCTTTAAGACCTCTTGCCCAGGTTCCATCCACATTTTTAAATGGAGGCACTTCTTTTTGGGTCTTTTGAGTCCCTTCGTTGCCTTCCACAGTGAATAATCAGAATGTTTTTCATCGGTTAGGCTAACTAGATATCTGTTGATTGATGCATTTCTGATTTCTTTAAAAAGAGATTTGAGACTGTTACCTAAATTGTTAAGAATTGTTTTGTTCTCCGGTGTTCCAGTGTTTTACCAGGTTTTACGTGTCCGTCATTTTTCTCTTACCAACTCTGTAACTTCGATTGAGTAGGACATGTTAAGCTTCTTCTTATTTTGTATAATTGAGTTACTTGCCAAAGCAGCATAGTGAATTGCTTCATTGAGTTGTTCTAATTCATCTTCTAACTGGTGAGAATTTCTTATCGGTACCTGAAGTTTGATTTTTATCTCCAATACTTCACGAAAGAGATCCCAGTTTGTTTTTGGATTTGTTAATCTGCATGCACTCTCCCTTTGAATTACTATTTCACTGACTAGCATGATAACCGGAGAATGATCCGATAATAGAGAATTATTGTCTTCAATGTGAATGTAGTTCTGGGATATACCTTTTGCTACATAAAAGTCTATTAGGTCAGGTATCTTCATTCCTTGTCTTGAATGACAGCCTCAGTCTGTTAGGTCAGGTATCTTCATTCCGTCATTGGGCCAGTATGTTGGGGAACCACCAAAGTAAAATTCACAGTTTGATGTCTCCCCTGCTTCAAAGAGTTCTTTACCTTTTGACGTCGTAAGTCTAGATCCCCAATAGGTGTTTTTCGTATTTAAATCACCTCCAATAATAAAATCACGTCCAAGCGATTTAAATACTTTAAGATAGTCTTCCCTTTTCAAGTTGTGCCGGAGAGGCCATTATATTGCAGAGACAGTAAGCTGTCTGTGTTTAATTTGGATCCTTACAGTAGTGACTTGCATTGTTTCTTCTTCGATATTTGATTCTAAATGGTGTTTTACATTTTCTTTTATTAGTAATGCCGCTCCTGCTCTTTCCGCTGGATGAATGGAGTGATAGATGGCTTTTAGATATTAAGAAAATGTCGATTTTTTCTGAATTTAAAAATAATTCTATTTCTATAATATGTTGCATAATGCCATTCGCATTCCAAATTGCTATTTTGAAAGTTGTGTTCTTTCTTAACATTTTTTGTTGGATTGCGTTGAGGGAGTTACATTTCCTTCAGTTGATCAAGTATCATGTTGTTCAGATTACATTGGTCATCTAGCCGTTTTGCGAAAGCTGCAATGCTGTTCATAATGTTTTCCATAATTTGGTTATTTTCGGAGTCCATATGTTTGCGCAAGTAAACTTCTTTGCCCTGTATTGCTTAGTTGTGGGTTTTGATCCATCTGATTTGATTTTTGAATCCTTCGATTTTCGTGATTTTGCGGTTGATTTCTTATTTTATTTCTTAATTTGTGTAGTTGTTTAGCAACCTCACAGTTTCGATAATTAGCTGGACGGCCCTTACAATTTGTACACTTAGCTGGCACATCTCTCTTTATTGTATCCGCCTGGGTAATATGATTACCTGAGCATTTTACACATCTCGGATCCCGGCCGCAATACCTTTGGGTGTGATTAAATGCCTGGCATTTCTTGTACTGGAGTATGCGTCTTGTGGTTCTCCTCATTGGTTCAATTTTCACCTGCATGTGAAGAATTCCTTTTATTCCATAAATGTTTTGAACATTTTCTTTGTTGTCAAATACTAGCATAAAATGAGGGAGTCCCCTTTTACTGATAATTTGGTTTCCTTCCTGAATTTCTGTTCTCTCTTTTTTAACAATATTCACAGCATCTAGTATTTTAAAACATTTATTTTGTAAGTCTTACATTATTTCTTTGCTTGAGCAAGTGTGATGCAAACCTCTTGCCATGACTTTTATAGGTCGGGCCTGTTTGTTTTTGTAAGTGAACCACTGATACTTTTCAGCATTCAATTTCATAGATAAGGTTCTATAAGTATCTGAGTCCAGAGTATTAAATTTCTAAACGTCATTGTTTAGCGCTGTTACCTTATAGTTTTTGTCAGTAATCGATTTCATCAGTGACTGAATTTCTAGGTAACTGGTTACACCCACAATATTTAGAGGTGGAGTTAATTTTTCTTTCGGTTGCACCAAATTTGGTGTAATATTCTTGGTAGGTTTACTACCTTTTGGCTGATTGGCTTTGGGTAGAGCATTTTTTGAATCTGGACTAGATTGCCCCCTACTATTTAATTGCTCATCCTCAGGTGACGATTTAGCATTTTTTTTCTTACTCTTCCTGGACTGTTTTTTCTTCTTTAGAATCCAGTCCGTCTCTCTTTGTAATTTATCTTCATCAGTGGAGTAGAAGAATTTGTCTGGTTTAATGCTTCGTATATTGCAATCTTCTTTTGAATCTTGATTCATTTTTAGGTTTTCGTTTTCTCGCATTAGAAACTCAATTTTTTTATTCATTTAGCTTGGCAAATAATTGCTTCATATGCTCCATTGACTAGGTCAATAGTTGTTTCACTAGATTCGGCTATTTGCAAAGTAAAATTTCCAGCGAACTTATTTCGTGTAATGTTTGTCCAGAACATCTAGTTATAACGTTAGAAAAAGCATCGGCTTCAGCGGGGATCTTTGTAAATTTGATCTTCTCTGGAACGGATTTGATGTTCTTCTCTCTCCTCCACAGAGGGCCATCTATAATGCAATAGATGGCCTTCTGTGGAGACTGGCCCAGAATCCACAGGGCCAGTCTCCACAGAGAGTAGATTTACCAATGTTAATATTGGTGTTATTTCCTCTTGTTGTACCATTGCATAGTTTTGATTGACTAATTAGCTATTCTGCTTCACTACTACGAAGGGATTGGGTACCACAACCAGAACATTAGCCAAATTATGCCCGTATCTATTTATGAATGCTTCATGAAGGCTGTCCATCCCGTACTCCGTGGATACTTTTGGAAAATTGGTTAAAACAAATACCTGCAAGCGAAAAATTAAAAGATGTGGCCAATGGTACTCTTCTTTAACATGTTAAAGACGGCGGGTTTTGCCGCGAATAATTTGCATAAATTATCAAAGCAGCATCTCTATGACTCATCGGTTTGTTCAGAACGAAAATAATTTCTCAATAAATTGACATTGCAGCTGGTGGAAAATAAAATCAAGAAGCGACTTGCCACTCCCACGGCCTTGAAAAAAGGGAAAAATCGCAATGAGTCAAATAGGATACAATATTGTAGAACCGAGATGCGCACCAACCGGTCAAAACCAACAAACCAAAAACATCATCAAACTGTGTGTGATGATTGCATTACTTAAGAAATAGTTGATAGTTGAATAGCTGACTCTTCTTTTTGATAATTTTAATAATCAAAATTTAATGAATTATTTGTAAAAAATTTTTGTTATCTTGTACATTGAGTTTTATGTTATAAGTAAGGAAAAATAGTAATGTCTCTTATACACGGTGTCCGCCGGGAAGGTATACTACTTTGTTTGTTTATGATTTCTGATTAAATGAAAGAGAATGGATCTTATATTGATAAATGTTTTATTTAATGTCGGCCATTATGTATGGAATACAATACAAGATAAATGTCCGCCTCTGTTAGCCTCACAAATGCGAGCCCTTTTGAGCACATTTTTCATTACATTCTCACACATTCCACGCGGTATTTCAATAATTTCATCACGAATATTTTGTTTGAGTTGCTCAAGCGTTTCTGGTTTGTTTGCATAAGCCTTGCTTTTTACATATCCCCACAAAAAAGAAGTCCGGAGCAGTCAAATCAGGCGACCGTGGAGGCCAATCAACATCACCATTTTTTGAAATAACTTGTTGTGGAAAGAGTTCTCGCAGTAATTCCATTGTAATCCTGGCTGTATGCGATGTGGCACCGTCTTGTTGATACCACATATTAATCAAGCCCAAAGTGTGCAGTTGTGGCGTTAAAAAGTTTTCAATCATATCACGATATCGCTCCCCATTCACAGTTACCGTTACGCCGTTTTCATTTTCAAAGAAGTAAGGTCCAATGATTCCTCCTGACAAAATTGCACACCAGACTGTCACTTTTAATGGATGTAAAGGTGACTGATGATTTATTCACATACCCATTTAAATGAAAATGTGCCTCGTCGCTCATTATGATTTTTTCATGAAAATCGGGGTTGTCATGGGCGAGCTGTAACATCTTATTGGCATATGTACGGCGGCGTAAATGGTCTTGTGGAAGAATTTGCCACGTGTGTACTTCACGACTGTCAAGTATGAACTGTCAATACTAATATTCGCCTAAATGGCGGCAAAACAAAGTAGTATACCTTCCCGGCGGACACCCTGTAGAAAATAATTTTTAAGTTGAAAATGCATTGAAGTATTTCTTTACCCCATGCACAGATGATGTTTTACTTTACTGTATATACAGAGGGAAGGTTAACAAAGCGGAGTAATTAGTAAATTTAAATTTCGCCATAATTATTAAAATAGGTCCGAATTAAGCTTTGACTATGTAGAAGTGTAACGGTATAAAAACTATCAACAATGCCATATTTAACACACCACTTAATATTATTTTAATTATAAAATGGGCTCTACCTAATTAATACACTATATTTAAATTAAATATTAATCACAATAATATTAATTTAATTAAAAACAAAATTTAAAATTGTGCATAAAGTTCAATTATTATGATATCGTGAACAAAATGCAAAAACAAATTTTTCCAACAAAAATTGTATATGTACATATGTAACAGCAATGTATGATATCAGCCAAGCCTATTCACATAATGAGCATTTAATAGCATTTTGATAACGATAATAAAAATTTATTAAAATGAAATTCAGTTAATCGATGATAATCATACCATTTATACGATATCATAATAATTATTGGTTGTTGTTGTTGCTATAAAATAATAATAATAATAATGATCATTTTATCTATTGTTAATAATTTTTATTTTTGTGTATGTAACACAATTTTTTTTGGAATACAAAATCAACTCCCTAATGCAATTATGTATTGAGCTTTTTCGAGTGAATTATTTATTATTTTTGTAAACGTATATACGTCTACTGGTATAATACGAGCGAGGCTACACTGAACATAATAGAAATGGTAGATGGTATCTTTGTTGGTCTGTACATCTTTATACACGGAGTGTGTGCTGTCTACATACCAAAATCTTTAAGGTATAGACATTCTGATATAAATTGTGTGTAGGATTTTAATTAACAACAACGTAGTATAGTACTTAATAGCTTATCATTATATTTTGTGTACATTTTCGGCTAAATCTTTTCAAATTATCATGTAATGTAATAAAAAAAAAATATTTTATTACGTTTCTTGTGTGTAAAAGCTCTCGTTGAATATAAATTACCACAAAATGTTATCAAATTTTGTATCATCATTACACATCTGCTTAGTGTAAGAAATCCAGATAGAACATATGTTTTGAGAATGTGTATATCTAGAAAATATTTTCATAAAGCAGCTATTATATGTTGGCAAATTATTTATGTAGACACAAAATTTTCCGACGAAGACTAAAGTATCTGATAATCTTAGTTTCCAAGATGAGCTACTAAATCATATTTTACTTTATTCCCTTGCAACTGCTACAATAAAAATGAAAACGTTTTAAGATATATAAATTATTTTTATCAATCATCACTGTGTGTATATGTATAAAGCAATGAAGATTTATATTCGCACATATAAAGCCATAAACATATATATGGTATTCAACACAGGATTGCATATGGCAAATGATTTATCGTATGAAATGTTGAGTGGAGTACAACATTTTACTATACACACAAAACTATTTTCATCACGAGAAAATATTTTTTTTAAGACTACTAGTATTTGTTAATCGTTTCCGTGTAACAGCTAGAACCTAAAATATTCTGTAAATTTGGGTGCCCGCCCGCTCGTGGAATCAGCCATAACAAAATTAATTGAATCTCGTTTGCTTATATACGGGTACATAATATAAATTTATCGCCTAAATATGAATTTTGTATAACGTGACGTGAGAACAACAAAACATAAAGCTCTTATATACAGGGTGTCCCAGAATTGGACGATCAAACGAAACAGAGTGATAAGGGAACTCAGTATTCTCAGTAGTAATTGCGACTTGCTTGATTTAGTGATTAATCGTTGTATGAGCCCACAATAAAATTATCTGTATATTAGTCAAAGAATTATACCTCTGAGACCTCTAGTGACTACTTTATTTTGAAAACAAGCTTCAAGTAACTTTCATTAAAAATGTTTGTTTACAAAAAAATATCACACAAAACCTAATGACTATGTACTTTTTACAGTTTCTTTATCATAAAAATGAAAGAGATGACTATATACATTAAATTAACAGTTATAACTCCTTCGCAAATATATAACGTATTTTTAGTCGTGTGATAACCATCAGTTAAACCAGTAATATCGAAGAAACGTAGTTGAGAAGAAAGATAATGGTAGAGCTGGCTCAAAAATTGTATGTATTTCTTAAATAATTTTTCGAGAACCTAGCAATTTTAAAAATATACTAGGTTTTTGAGAAAAATTTGAGAAGATTTCACGTAAAACATAGACATCTTTAAAAATTGCTAGGTTTTACATGAAATACAATATTGTTTTCAAATTTTATAACCAGAATATTTTTTTCAAAACATAGTAATTTTAAATAAGTTACTATATTTTGTGGACAACCGTAGTTTTTTTATACAAACCTAAATTCAGGTTTAGTTAATTAATGAAAATAATCATTGAAATCAGGAGGAAGGAATTTGTTTTATATTTTCATGGCAATACTCTCTTTCATCCGGTTAAATAACTTGAAAATTCGTTCTGCCTAGTGATTTTGATTACAATCAGATATTTATTTTAACTATAATATATTTTAGGGGTTAAACGGTAACCTCAGCTGCAGCTGATGCAGCAACGACAGGCGCAGTGATATCAAATGGCTTGTATATGACCCTTATTCCCATCGTATGGTAATGGCCTTCCGGATATGTTTTGTTGATCGCCTTGTCAAGCAAATATCATATCCCGTTATATCTGTAAACCTCTGTGAACAGAGACACACAAGGTCAAACATGGCTGTTTCCATACATCGCACATAGTCAAAATCATTAGAAATGGCTAGTATATGACCCTTATCCCCATCGTATGGTAATAACTTTCCGGGTGTGTATTGCCGATGGCCTTGTCAAGTAAATAACATATCCCGTTATATCTGTAAACCTTTGTGAACAGAGATACACATGCACAAACATGAAGGTTTTCTCTTATTTTGGAGTTTATTATACCAATATTGAATTTGTATTGATCTACCTCATACTTAGTTTGAAAATTAGAAGATCAAACTTTTGAGATCCTGAGATAAATTTTATATACATTTTTTCGGGATGTTATTTTGAATTATTTTTCGGGCTGAAAGGATTTTTTCAATTAAGCGAGGACGCAAACATCTTTATTAAAAGGCTTTTTTCGGGATGGTTTTCGGCCCAACTTCACATACGTCATTTCTGTATATCCGCGGTAGGAATAAGCCACATAGCTTATTGACATTTTAATTATAACCGTTCGTGTATGTTTGTATGGAACTACTAACATGAAGAATTACAAAAAGTTTTTCTTTTTGTACCACAATTTTTGTGTACTTCGGGCTATTAGATTTGCTTACAAAAATTGTTATACTTTGGTTCACCAAAGTAAATAATTTATAAATTAAAGTTAACAGTAATTAGCTCAATTTTAAAAACTAACTTTATTATTTCTTTAGCTTTCGGAACCTTTTCGGTTCCATTTTTTTATTCTTTTGAAAATGGAACCGAAAAGGTTCCGAAAGCTAAAGAAATAATAAAGTTAGTTTTTAAAATTGAGCTAATTACTGTTAACTTTAATTTATAATAAAAAGCTCATTAAACAATTTTAAGTTAAATAATTTATATTCTACAAGAGTAGAGATTGTATGTAGATGATTAAAAATTGTGGGTCGACAATGTAGAGAATGTAGACAATGTCGAAAATTAATGTTTCGTTCATCAACCGTTAGAATTCTTTGTTTATTTAACCATTTCGGCTTTATTGAGCTTATTCCACGCCACATTTGAAAGATTTTAACTAAAGTTTTAATATGGCAATGGCGTACTCCTGTGTATAAAATATGTGACGTTTTACTCTAAAAACGGAATGATAGGAAAAAATTGATATTACTTAAGTATTATATTTTAGTTGTGTTAGCACAATTTTGTAAAAATTGAAAGAGTTCAGAAACATATGTTGTAAAATAAAACTTCATACACAGCTAAATTTGAATTTTTAAACTACTTTCAGCGATGGTACTCGTAATTTAATAAACATAATCATCTCTACGCAATAAAATATTAAAGCTCCAGTTCATGGAAGAATTAATAACGTCAGTTATAACAAAAAGTAAACATTTTATCCCGGTAAAATAACTCAAATATCTCAATATTTATGTCAATCTTGCAAATTCATCTGGCAAAAAATTCCATCGTGTTAACGCCGTACGCCGTTATTAGAGATGAATCCTATATGAAACTACATTTTATTTGGTCTGGAAAATATATTTTTATCAAGTCGATTCCGACTAAGATCAAATTGTTGTATATGTTTAGTTCGTTCCTTGTTCGTTTTTTGTTCCGTTTTTCATTTTAGCAATGACACCGCTAATTTCCCGCTTTGCAGACTTTTCGCTCCATTGGGTAGGATATATCGGTGAATTTTGAGGTTACCTTCTACATACACCGCATTGGTGTTATAGTTTTATATAGTATGCGCATCTCGGTCTGCTGCTGCAGACTCTTCCGCTGCCTTGAGAATGTTTCAGTACTTATTGCCTGTGGTCATTCCTTGCCATTTTCTTGTTCTTGGTATCCGGAGTGTGTTTTGGTAGTTGTGTCGACATAGACTTCTTCGATTTGCAATATTGCTTCTAAAATTTCGGGTGCTTCTCCATTCGTTTGGAGGCTGGGCTGGGAGCTTGAGCGCTTCGCAGAATGTGTTTTTCCTGTTGACTTTTAATAACCCTGTCAGTGTTAAAATTTCTTCCAATTTGTTTTGATGCGTTTTAAACATAGGCGCTTAATTTTGAATTATGATGGTCGCCAGTTTTTGTGGGGGGTCTATGTGAACACTTCATTTTAATTAAGATTGACATCTTTGTAATGACTTAAGGAATTTCTTCTTAATTCATTACGTTCATGTGCATATATATTTGTGTAATATTTATGGCTGGACATTTTTTGGTGTGTGACTTTACTGCTTCTTCTTATGAGTTTGCTGGTTTGTGACGCAGAAGTCGATGGTTGTTCTCAATTGTACATACAAGTTTCTAAATGATTATGTCTAAATGAAAATTATTAATTTCTATAAAGCCCGCTGTATACAGAAATTTTTTTTAGAAGATTCTTCCATTTTTCGAATTGCTTTTCGAAGGATTATCTCGACGTCATTATATAATCGATACTACAAACCAGCAAATGTTGCAGGATCGTGTAAACGCTTGAAAGTTACTGGAGCTACCGGTGAACGCTAAGCAAATCCCAACTATTTTCAATTTACGATTTATAAAATTTAATTTTATTCCAGGAACGAAAATGAAATCGCTTATGGTTGTACCAATATCGAAGACATCGGTCTATCTCACCGTGTTTTATAAAAATTGAATTTTAACATAGGTAAACCCATATTTGAACTGAAAAACAATGGAAGAAAACAACAAAAAATTAGTTATCTTCATTGTCCACGAATTGTCTACATACTCTACCAATTTTGAACATTGCCTACTCAAAAATCAATTATCTACGCTATTTTCGACACCAACACGTAGACAATTCGGAAATACGTGTAGACGCACAACACTGGTGGCAGTTGACACTTTGACAATTTCTAAATAAACTTCTTACCTGCTTAGTTTAGTTCGATTCTTTTTTCGAATTTAATGAATTTTCAGAAACAAACCACCAACAACAAAAAGTGCCATCATCAAGAGAGTTTTTAACGAAAAATCATATGGCATCGCAAGCAAAAAATTGGATAATATGTATCTTGAATTATTTTAAAAATACACTCTTATCACCTATTTGTTTTGTAAACATTGAATTCGAACTTTACTCAATATTGGAAATTTGTAATTTGCACTGGGAAACTGTGAGATGGTAAATTCAAACAGAAAAACAATGGGAAAAACAACAAAAAGCAATAATATACATTAACTACGAATATTCTACACACTCTACGAATAGTGGACATTGTCTGCGCTATTCGACACCAACAAATCGCAAATTCTAAATTACGCACGGACGCACAACACTGCTGACAAAGCTTCGATTTTAGAAATCGAAATTTTGTTAGGCGCATTTTTTAATAAGCACGACTTACTTTATGAAAAAAATTATAAACACATTCTGTTGTGAACAGCTCGGTGTGATACAATTTTAAAATTTGCATTAGTGTCGCGTAATTTCCGCTAATGGGTCAACGTTCTATAGTACATTGTTTTTCCACTGGCGCCACTTAACCATCAACGAAAAATTTTGAGAAACAAACAGACTTTACACAACCATTGTTTTTATTTGACAGATGATTATAAAGCTTATAAAAATGATTTTATTGGAAAGGCACACTCTTTTAGAACTTATTAAAAGAGAAAATTAATCAAAATAAGTCTTGTTTTTTAAAAATAAATTTTTTGGTGGGTTTCACTAAAAACACGATAAGTGGAATAGCTTTTGCACCATCAAGAATTCTAAAAAACTTTACTTGGCTCTTTTTGTTGGAAATCACCCTGCTTCGTTTGTTCGTCCAATCCTGGGACACTCTGTAGAAAGCTCTTATATTTATTTCCGAAATACAAATCTGCTTTCTTATAACAATAAATAAATTAACGTGTAATTAAAATGTATATAAATTATTTATAATTAATTTTATTTTGGTTTCTAATTTGCTTCGAAAGATATACGCAATTTATAGGCTTAAAAAATCGTGAGATTAAATACGGTTGTTGTGCTCTTAAATCTATTAAATTGAGATCACCAGTTTACGAAAGCATATTAAAGTATTAGTCGAAAGTTAAGTAATGGCGCTTTAAAACAGTATTTTGTATTATGGTACTGACTACTTTGCAAAAATTTTGTATTACATGTTTATAGATTGTTCGTTGATATTTGTTGAACCAGGAATGCAATATAACGAACAACATATTGTTACGAATTACGGGCGTTCGATACGGATTCATATACTAGATTTTGCAAGTAAAATATGGTTTTGTATATTTAATTACGATTGATTGTTGTATTTAAGCCTGACCGACATAATTATTGTCAGTTATGATCATGATTTGATTTTTGCTTCTTATACGTGTTGTTGCAAGAAAATTAATTATGAATATTTTGTAAATTGTTACTTTATTGTTGCTCTGATTTAATTGTGATTGCTGATTTATTTAACTCAAATTTTTTATGTTTAGATTCTATGTGGGCGCGTAAAAGGACCCTTGAAAATTGTCCAACAGCTCCATGATTAAACTAGACTATATAGATTGTATTCAGTTCAGTTTGGAGATTTGAAGTATAATAATTATCAGCTCGAAACAAAACTACCAAGTTTATCAATCAAGCTATGTATAGTTTTTATTTTGGTAATGTTTATAACTCTAAAATTATTTGGAACAATTTAAAGAAACTTGGTATTTCGGGTTCTATTGCCCCAATCAAATTTCGCGATGATTTAGTGGTTTTGCTGTTACCATATATTGGATCTGTTGATTCCGATGATGCTAATTGTCATGGGTACTATCCGTGTAATTGAATCTTTTATGCTATTGCATATGATAAAATTGGTTTTAAAATAATCAAATTATTTATTAATCTCTTTATTCCCCAGTTTTTCCGAATTTGTAGAAAATGGTTTCTTTTGTTCCAATTCGAAAAAATGATATTGCTGCCAGTCTTAAAGATGTTCGACCTATATGTATATGACATGCCTTTTCGAAAGTATTAGAAAAAGTAATGTAGATCCAGATCCTGCAGCATTTTAAAAATTTTGATGAATTTTTGAAATTTTGAAATTTCAGTCAGAGTATAAGACTACAATGGATTTGGTACACATTTTTGATGAACTTGCTTCAATTTTGAATAGACAAGTTTCCCAAGCTGTACTGCAACTTGATGCAATGTGCTTGATTTCCAAGCAACTTGATAGTGTTAATCATTTACTACTGCTTCAAAAACATTATTTGTATTATACATTTTCTGGGTCTGCAATTAATTTGTTGTACTTTTATTTGCAACGTCAGAAGCACTTTGTAAAGCACGATGCTGAGTGCTCTCTGACTCTTATGATGATAAGTATTCAAGATTAATATACAGTTTACTTAAAGGTACTCTTTAAATTTTAATGATTGGAACGTTGCCTCGTGGTATGAGAAAATGGTATTGAGGATCCCAAATTAGATAAAATATTTTGTTAAGACAGTTGTTGTATCTGAAAGGTTTTGGTGATGTTTAAAGAAGGAGACTGTTAGATACATAAATTGATTTTGTTAATTTGAAAAATATCAATGTGCACTCTTTCTTGCTGCCTTTATGGTTTTATGGTTTCCGATCGAATTTTTGCATGTTGCAAATCCTAGATGTGGATGTTATGTATTCTGATTTTATTAACCATTCTTGAGAAAAAGATAGTTATCGCTACCGGATTCAGATGAAAGATTATCTGTTCCTTCATGCAAATGCAGTTCATTCTACAAAGTTTAGCCTTCACAACGTATGGCCTATCCTGTTTATAGGCTGCGTCTTAACCGTAGTTGTCTAGTTCGAGTCTCGTAGAATTTTGGAGTTTTTCACCGAGGATTTAATAAAGCTTACAGTTATTATTTGCCATAATTTTTTCGTGATAAAAACGAGATTTAATTTTAAATTTAAATAAAAAGTGAGAATATCATTTTCATTATGCGATAATGTTTATTTATTTTTTTTATTTTGTAATAATTTCGCGAGTTTTCTATGGGAATAGTGAAAATTGCTGACGAGGAGCGAACTCTCGAAACTAGTCCTAAATAAAAAATTAAAATTAATAAAAATTATCACATAAAGAAAAAGATATTATCACTTTCTATTTAAATTTACAATTAAAGCTTAGAGGCTTGTGGTCGGTTACCAAGGTGAATTTGTTGCCTTGTATATGATTGGTACTTTTTACGGTACATATTATGGTAATGCTTATTTTTCATTCGTTGCATAGTTTACTTCTGTAGAATTTAGTGTTCGAGAGGCGAAATCAATAGGTTTTTCTGTATTATTTTGAATTTGGCAGACGACTGTACATAATGCGAACTCTTCTTCATCCATTGTCCGAACCAAATGTTTTATGAAGTTGGGGTAAGATAGGATTTGGTCTGTAGCTAAAATTCTTGCAAGAGCCTCAAACACCTTTATATAGTCAGTATTTTCGATATTGCGATTTATACATATTCTTTTGTATGTATATTTGAGTAATAAGTTATCTTGGAGCAATCTGTTGAACCTTCTATAATAATGCGAAAGTCTCAGAAATTGTTTTATTTCTTTCGGTGTTTTCGGTAATGACCAGTCTAATATTTTCTGGATTTTATCCGCATTTCTTTTATCTCGGTGTTCTATTTGTTTCAGGTGTACATTTCTGATCTGGTTCCTATTTTGGAGGTACTCTTAGTTTATCATCTTAATATAAGGAATTGTGATTAGTGTACGTGTTGCGTGGATACCTCGCCTCTCGAGGAAGGGAATTGCTAGCTGTTAATTGTTATTATGAATAATTTTCGTATATCAGAAAGGATGGTACTCGGTTATTGGGTCCATAGTTTGAAGACGGTGTCTCGTGTTTTGCATTGTTTATTACGAATCCATTCTCTGAGATGAATTGCATTCTTGCCGCATGCCCTGTGTTACATTACAGTGACTTTCGGTTCCTATATTGGTTGAGCTTTTGTGCTTTCATTTGGTTTAACAAATATTATCGGTTCTTCTTTAAGTTTTGGAGGTTCTTCAGATCTGGGCTTGAATTTCGATTGAGTCGATGAAGTTCTTTTGGTTAAATATTACTTCATATGTTGTCATATCTATGGCGGCTGATGCATTTGGGTTTGCTGCATTAGGTTTGTTTGTGTTTAATATGCTGATATTAAGTATTGATAGGGAAGAGTATTTATGTTTAAGTTCCTTCGGAAGTATTACATTTTAGTTGATAGAAGCTCGTGCTTAGAAACAATGCTGTGCAGTATTGCGAACATTGCAAAATATTTATTTAGAACGTTGGTTATATTTTTCGAGTATATCGGTATTATCCGCAGATGCTTTGAAAATGAATCAATTTTTGATAGGAATTTATTTTTATTTATGTTAAAAATGCCGATGTATTACCTTTCTAGTGACATCTTGGTGACGATTGCCCGTGAATATATTTTTGTGTTGTAAGGATTGCAACGCAAAGAAATATCAGCGTGTTGATTGACTTTCTACCTCGTTGATTCCCCTAGTATGCTCTTTCAAGTTCCTCTACCAGTTTGGTTGTGAAAACATAATAACCGTTTCGACCAACCCGTCTGTGAGATGTCTGCATGTCTCCAAATAAACACTCATCGGCAGTATTGTTTACCGCTTTGAATATCTTTTAGGATTGTTCTTTTAAAATTGAGGAAAACATATTCTGAAATAAATACATCTATAGCTGAAACCTTGAAAATAAGTTGAATTCAGCAATAATTGATTAGCCTGTAAGAAAATGATTGAAATAATTGTCCTACGTATTTGCGCAGCAGATCATCTCTATTTTTACCTATGGCTGTGGACTGTTTTTTGGAGCTTCATCCGACTTTGAGCAATTCCAATTAGATCATTTGGTCTACTACTACTCAAAAGTCGTAATTTCCATGTCTAATCTTCATCGAAAGATTTTGAAGTTTTCCTCCGAAGTATTGATGAAGGTTCGTGATCCGTTATTAATGTAAACTTACTATCGTGAAAGTATGTAAACATTTAAATTGTAAAGCCTTCTTCTCGTATGTAGTGTATTTTGTTTCAGTTGAATTTATTGTTTTCGAGAAGCGAACGCGCTTTGAATTTAAGATTACCGTTGACATTGAAATTGAAAAGTTGAGAAATTGAGAAATTTAGAAATTGAGAAAATGAGAAAGTGTAAAACTGGAAAATTTAGAAATTAAGGAATTTAGGAAATTATAAATTTCAAAACTTAGACATTTAGAAATTTAGAAATTCTCGTATGTATTGTATTTTGTTTCAGTTAAATTTATTGTTTTCGAGAAGCAAAAGCGCTTTGAATTTGGGATAACCGTTTACATTGAAATTGAAAAATTGAGAAATTGAGAAATTTAGAAATTGTGAAATTGAGAAACTAAGGAAATGAAAAATTGAGAAATTGACAAATCAAAAAATTGAGGAATTCTAGAAATTGAGATATTGAGAAATTGTGAAATTGAGAAATCGAGAAATTGAGAAATTTAAAAATTGAGAAAATGAGAAATTGAGAAATTGGAAAATTTAGAAATTCAGAAATTTCGAAAATTAAAAATTTAGAAACGGCATTTAGAAATTTAGAAGTTCTCGTATGTAGTGTATTTTTTTCAGTTGAATTTATTGTTTTCGAGAAGCGAACGCGCTTTGAATTTAAGATTAACGTTGAAATTGAAATTGAAAAAGTGTGAAATTGTGAAACTGAGAAATTGAGAAACTAAGGAATTGAGAAATTGACAAATCAAAAAATTAAGTAATTTAAAAATTGAGAAATTGTGAAATTGAGATATTTAGAAATTGACAAATTGAGATATTGAGAAATTGAGAAATTCTGAAATTGATAAATCGAGAAATTGAGAAATTGACAAATTTAGAAATTGATAAAATGAGAAATTGCAAAATTGGAAAATTTTGAAATTCAGAAATTTAGAAAATTACAAATTTAGAAACTTAGACATTTAGAAATTTAGAAATTCTCGTATGTAGTGTATTTTGTTTCAGTTGAATTTATTGTTTGCGAGAAGCGAACGCGCTTTCAATTTGGGATTACCGTTGAAATTGAAATTGAAAAATTGAGAAATTGAAAAATTGTGAAATTCAGAAACTAAGGAATTGAGAAATTGAGGAATTGACAAATTAAAAAATTGATGAATTTAGAAATTGAGAAATTGTGAATTTAAGAAATCGAGAAATTGAGAAATTGTGAAATTTAGAAATTGAGGAAATGAGAAATTGCAAAATTGGGAATTCAGAAATTTAGAAAATTATAAATTTAGAAACTTAGACATTTAGAAATTTAGAAATTCTCGTATGTATTGTATTTTGTTTCAGTTGAATTTATTGTTTTCGAGAAGCGAACGCGCTTCGAATTTTTAACGTTGAAATTGAAATTTAAAAATTGAAAAATTGAGAAAATGAAAATTGTGAAATTGAGAAATTAAGAAGCAAGGAATTCATAAATTGAAAAATTGAGGAATTTAGAAATTGAGAAATTGTGAAATTGAGGAATTTGGAAATTGAGAAAATGAGAAATTTAGAAACTTGGAAATTTCTAAATTTAAAAATTTCTAAATTTCTAAAATTTCTAAAAATTTAGAAACTTTAAGAAATTTAGAAATTTAGATACTTAGAAATTTAGAAATTTAGAAATTTAGAAATTTAGAAATTTAGAAATTTAGACATTTAGAAATTTAGAAATTCAGAAATTTAGAAATCTAGAAATTGATGAGTTTAGAAATTGAGAAATTGAGAAATTGGGAAATTGAGAAATTGAGAAATTTAGAAATTGAGAAATTGAAAAATTGAGAAATTAAGAATCTGAGAAATTGAAAAATTGAGTAAATGATATATATAATTTTATATATTGTTTTGCTTCGCTGACTTGTTGATGTTCTATTTAGATTTTGTTTCGTCGCCTACAGTTAAAATTTAGAAAGATAACTTCTGTTTTTTACCTACTAGGAGTATTTGTTTAATTCTTTGGAAATTCTATAGATTTACGACCAATCACAGTGCGAAGTGCCTAAATATTTATCTCATTACATAAAGCATGCTATCTTAGTGCTAACACTGACTCTCGTATAGCATTCGTGCTAGTTAAGTTATGGAGAATTGAGCTTCTCTACGAATAGAGATATATTCAAGTTTGCATTAAAAAAAATTAAATGATCTTAGAGAATACTAAAGAGCGAAAACCCAGTAAATATTAATATCATCGCATATCCACTTTAAACGTTCCAATATATTAATCCAAAATACAATTTATTATCTTTAATAATGTTAAAATGATATCGGTATTTCCCAGTACAACCAATATATTTAAATTTTCAGCCAAATTTAAACAATTTCAAATTGTCCAAAAACAATTAATTGCTTGTTATATTTATATAGTTAGTTTATGGTTCGTTCAATATATTAGGTGCACTTTATACATACAACTTATATGCAAACATTTTTTGTGTTATGTACAATCTAAAACACCAATATTTTCATTTTTTTGGTCGACAGTAAAAACATAAACATTGTGATAAAATAGTCCATGCACACACTATATATACTACAATAAAAACTAATGAATTCATTTTAATGCCTTGAATAATTTATGAACATCAATTTATACCCTCAAAACAATATAACATACAATAAAATTTATTATTTTCAATTTTTGGTACACACAAAAGTGCAATTGCTTTATAGATCCAATATTTTTCCATAATATAGAAAAACTAAACCGTATAGACATTTAGTCCGTTTTGGGGGGAAATTAAAATACAATATCATTAAAATTATCATTACGACTGTTTTTGTGCTGCTGCTAAATAGTGATAAATTTTCTTAAAGTGACAACACAAATTGCACCATGAAAATTTTTATTATACCTTTGAATGGTCGTGCACTTAATGATAATACGAATACATATAAATTAGGACTGCACAATTGCGATGCATGTATGTCCTTCGTTTAGTGCCCCTATCCGTTTTTGTTTTATTTCCTGTGTACAGTGTTTTGTGTTACAAGATCAATTTTTTTTTCTTGTTTTATTATCTTCAAGACTATATTTAATGGATTTTTATATTTAGTATGTACAGTACATCGGTATACACAGTTACTCGTACCAAGCATAGATGCAGCTAGTAATAAAACAAATTCTACAACAAAAGAGTAATGTCAATAAATTTATAGATTTATAGATTATTTATAAATGTACGAGAAGAGTCTAAGTAGAAGCATGTACCAGATAGTTATGTATAGTTGTTGTTAAAATGGGAAGCTTTTTGTAAATTTATGGCTTTTTAATTTTTCCTAGTTTGGTACATATGGAAAGAATAATCCAAGAGTGTCAATGAAGAATGAGGATTATTCTATTACTGTGTGTGTGTGTGTGTTGAAGAATGAATTATATGCCAACAGTGTATGCAGAACAGAAGCTTTACAATTGATTATTTATTAGGAAAGTTTTATGTTTGTTTGAAACCAAATAATATTTATTGCATTCGAAATGCATTGAAACTATTTTATTCGTTTGCATCAGAATTTTTAAGTTCTTAAGTTGGTGTTCCTTGTTTTCAATAATACAATATCCTGCACTTCTATATTTATTTAATTTAAATTTGCAAATAGTAGCGAAAATGCGCGAAACACACCGAAACACTTCCGTAATTTTCAGATCAGCTTCGAAATAAGAACATGGAGTTGAATTTAGCTGAGAATGAAGTCCTTTCTACTTGAGATAAATGGAACTGGAAATTTGGGCAATATTTTCGGAAAATATTGTACAAACAAGGCAGTTTCCCTCAATTTTTTTTAAATTTATTACATTACGTAAAACATAAACATAGTAAAATAATGTATAGTGAACATTTTGATCTTGAGATGCCGAAGTCCAACAATTAGTTTTTAAAATTTTGTGTGTGAAAGTAATAAAATGTCTGTTGGCCCTGAGTGATTAACTGATCGAGATGAAACTTTAAACTTATGATTTTCTCATAAATTGGCAGATCCCAAAGATATTTGACTGAAATCGGTCCACCGGTTCAGCCTGTTCGTTTCTTGCAAATATGTTGAAAAGTATATAATTTACATAGAAAAGATGTAACTGCTCATTACGAGGTGTCGAGGCACACTGATTTATAGGTCGCGTGTAGTAATCTACAATCTGCAAGACTCCTTTAAATTCGTCTCTTTCATTAGCATATACAGAACATGTGTATGAGCTAGAATATTATTATGATGGGTATTACTTCCAATTTTAGTTTAAAAAAATTATATCAAATTGCACACACTAGCTTAGAATTAGGTGGGTTAACACTAGGTGGTGTTTCGCTGTTTAACAAATTGAAATTAGACATCACCGTTCAGCGTAACAACTGTTGGAGATTTTTTGATCAGCAAACTGCAAATCTTTTATCTATGTATAGTCAGTTAAGCTTAACTCTTATACTTGGCGTTGTTAGTAGAAAATGAGAATCGTTGACTGCAGAATGCATTTTTCTCGTAGAGTAATGACACAATTCACAAATATTTTTCAAAACTTAATCTTGACACCAAATTTTCGTCGTTTTTTAGTATAAACTTAAAATTTTAGTTATGAAAATTTTTATTTTCCGTATAAAATGGGAAACCGAAATTTTGGGTGTTATTTTAAGTTTGTTTTGTACATGAGCTTTTGTAATATTTTTCTGCAGAAATACAGAGATTTATTAAAACTTCAATTGGTTTATAAAGGAATTCCAAAAAACCCTTAAAACTGTGTCAAAATTTTAAAGTTTTAAAAAATGTTGTTGTTGTATTACGTCATGGTTTATAACATTAAAAATTACAAATGGGTTTATTTCCAGTTTCTTTCTAAAAACTCGATAGTCATAATATTAATTTTAAAAGTCATTCATTAATGGAAATTTTACTGCAAAGATTTTTAAATATTCGTCATTTACTCGCACCAAAATAATTTTTTGAGAATGAAGCGGTCGGTGGAAAAATAATGAAGAATCACGAAACACTTTTGACATTATGGGATAAAGTATAGTTTATGTAATTATTAATTTCAGATCACTAATCCAGCACTAATTCTTTAACAACGTGCATTTACATAGTCCAGTTCACCCGAAAGTTCGACCACACCCAAAAACATCACCATTTCTATTTTTTCAGTATTTTTAATAATTAGCGTTACTCCGCCTTTTTTATATTGCTATGTTTTGTTTACTTAACTGTTTCGTGTTTGTTTATCTGTCCGCGGTATTTTTGCAAATTAATTTTAACCAACTCGGATAAATTATTTTTCAATTATGTATGTAATATCAGGTTCGTCACTTCTGCTTTTTATTTGTATTGATTGATGTCGTTTGTTTTAATGTGATTTATTATTATAACGCAATTGCTTTGGAAGCACGCCATGAATGAAGAACGATTCAGTTTAAAGCTCAAAGTAGAACGGGATCAACCCTGCACATCATCCTTAAGATGCCAGTGCAGAAGGCCAGAAGAGACGATGAAACAACAATATAAATATGTATACTAAATATGCCGTCATCGATGAGACCCTCATTTGAATAAATTACTTTTGCACTATGTATGCAATATCAGGTTCGTCACTTCTTTATTTTATTTGTATTGATTGATGTCTTTTGTTTTAACGTGATTCATTATTATCAATGCACGGTACGGTAGTATCGTTAAGATGCGAGTGAATAAATGCCGGTGCAGACCGTACGAGATGTTAAGAACCACCAACTCGCGGCCTCAACATCATCTTATTTGGCGGTCTGTTATGATAAATATGCGCCAGCAGCGACACACGGAGTTTGTTGATCTCCACTCTCCTGTGATGTGCAATCTTGGAATTTTAGTTTTTTCTATGTCACTAAGTTAATCTTTGTTTACCGCATAAGTATCTCACTTGAAAACAGCGCATCATTCTAATCTATATGTAACATTCAGAGATATTGAAATAATATCAAACGCTAATTTAGTTAGCATCTCCTGCGTATATCCCCTTGATTGCTGTATTTTGTGCTACCTTAATTTGAATCTCTACATTAAAGAGTTTCAGCAGAAATACTAAATACAGCGGAAGCTACTATGTCTGGAGCATATAAAATAAATCTTCACTTCTTCATTTTAAAAAATCTGATACACCGCCTCTCTTAAAGTGTGTGATCTTCACCTAAAGTCGTTTAAATAAAAATGAAGCAGTATTTTTTCGGCTACTAATGGATTGGTTTTCAGTGTTATTACCGATGACCTAAAGCGGGTTTGTGGCTAAATCAGGTACTATACTGTTTTGTAAGTGGCTAAACGTAAACGATAATGAGTTGGTTGCTCACAGCGATTCGATAACCACAAAATTCTGTGATAGAATCTGCCATCAACAATGGAGAATTACTTGTTTGAAAAGTTTTTTTATACCCTCTGTAAAAAACATTTTTATAAAATCGGAATCGGATAAGAATAGCGGAAAGTAGTTCATAAAGAAACGTTGATGTAATTTCGAAGGTGATAATCTATAATTTCCAAATGTTTCATTTACTAATATTGTTCCATAAACAATTCGTATTGATTTTGAAATCGAATTCTTTGTCGAACTTCTTTCCAACTGCTTGTAATCTTCTGAAAGCTCCATTGATAGTGTTTGTTAATCGTAGTTGATTTGACTTGAATGGAAAATCTATTGAGTGCACTATCAGTTACTCTGTATATTTTGGCTGTTGGTTCGATGATGTAATTTCCTCAATCTCCGAAAACCTACTTAATGGATATCGGTATCTAATTTGCAATGTAACCAACGCTTGCAATTTAGTTTTTGTTATCTGTATTTGATGAAGCAACATTAACACAACCAAAAATAGTGTTTTGTGTTACAAGCCCGCAGTTTGCTCTCCAGTGATGCATCCTGTGGTTAATAAATTGAAAAAGAAAACTTTTTCTATCTGGAGACCTTTTTTATTTGGTTTGTTTAAGTTAGGATTAGCTAATGATACCGGTTCTGCGTAGTGCCAAAATTCTTGATACATAATCGGAACAGTTTGATGTGGTGTAAATTTAGATACGGTTAGACACTCGATATTTGAAATAATTTAGTTCAAGCGAGATGGCATATACAAATTAAACTTATCCCTGCCTTTGATTGACCTACTCTGGAAATGACACACTAGCACTTCTTCGAGAAGGGTGTAACCGTTGAAATGAATTTTTATAACATCGTGCTTACCATTTAATACGGGATTGGTCAGCTAGAACATTCCTGGAGTTTTATGTAAAACATTTACATAGTTTTTGGAACTGGGCAATTAATGAATTTGGTCGAGTTAGTCTTTACTGGTGGTTTTAAAAATTCAAACAACCATTGCACTGTGAGAAATTGTTCATCAGCAATCAGTGGTTTCCACAGCTGTTTCGAATCATCGTTATGTTTGTTGAAAAGCAAATATTTAAGCCACACACCTCTTGATTTTATTTGTAGCTCGAAGTCACACGCTTTAATTTATACATAGCCAATTTCACGAGCTCATGGCGGTTATTTTTTTACAATCGTATCGTTTGCATAATTTTTGATAGTCTTCGCGTAAGTCAGGTAACGAAAAATGTGTCAGTAAATGACTACAATCATTTTAAATTAGCTCTTTCAATATTTTATTTTTTGAAATCTCTTAATCACTGGATTTAGTCGAGGTAGTCGATCCGTACCGGATGTTCTAAAAATACATACAACCGTTGCACGGTAGGAAATTCGTCAAGCCACACATCCTCTAAGTCTATTTTTAGGCCGAGAGCTGACAAGTTTGGCGTTACTTTATCGGAGGTGTTGAGAAGCTTTCGTATATTGGTAGCAGTTGATTTAGATACCTTTAGTTGATCAGACAATTTCTAGAACTCATTGGTGGTTATTCTTTTGCAATCGTATCATTTGCGCAATTTTTCATACGCTTCGATTTTGGCTTTAGTTATTGAAAAATTTATTAGTAAATGACCAGCATAATTTTTAAATTGGCTGTTTATATATTTATTTTTCAACAGATGATAGAGAGAATTTTTTGGGAACGGTGGAATCGGGAAATTTTATATCATTACTGATTGTGACTTGGGTGTTGGTTGCATCGGAGTGGCTTTAGTAGAAATTAAATACTTTCTCAACCACGCGTTCAATCTGTGTCTGATTGCTGAGTATTATCTTATTCAAGCATTTTACTTTCGACGTCAGTAAAGTAATATAAACACTATTTCGTGCATTGTATTCGTTCCTTTACTTTCTCTTTAGAAACTTGATTGACATTGACTAGCTTGGTTAACAAACCTTTAATAATACTACGACGTTTAACTAGTACTCCAGCTCTGGTAGTTTTAAGCTATTGGAAAATACGTTTTATTGCAACAACCGAACGAAATTCTAAATAATTCTAAATGTTCACTTGTGAACCTGCAATATGAATCAAAACTAGAGGCGTTTTGTTGTTGTGGCCAGTACCCAACTTTATTTCACGTCAAGTTTACATAGTTCTCGAACACACCACACTTGATTTCTAAAGCGAAAAAGTCATTAGTGCTGCTAAAATGTGCTGACTGCTCAAATATCAGAAAACCAGCAAGGCCAAATTTTGTTAAAATTTAATATTCTTTGCAAAAAATGTTAAAGCTCTTACGGAAGCTGTAATTTCTAGTACACAGATGTCCATCGTATTTCGCATGGATTACCCAAATTAAAAAACTAGCTTTAGTACGAAATTTTATTCCGAATATTCAATCAGCCTGGTCTGTTAAGATGCCGAATTTTTGCGACACAAAGATTTTTTGAACAAACGACGTTTGGGGTGAAATTTAAATTATGATCTGAACAAATATTGAAATTTAATTTACATTTTTTTTTATTTTTAATTATTTGTTGTAAATGCTATATATACTTTTCAAAGTATGGTATCGCTTCCCGTGGATCGATTTCGGCCATAATCCACTTGGATCTCTTAATATGTGGAAAAAGATGTATGCCATGGATATGTGTAAAAGTTTTATCTCAATCAGTCCATCTGGACAGTACGCAGGTGCCGAATTTTTGTTGAAAAATTGTTGTTTTTAGTCCAAAATCGTGATTTCCGCTTAAATTTTGGAAAACTGATCTAAAGCTTTAAGTCTGAGCTTTATATTTATGCACTCTTAAATCGATTTTCGATATTAATTAATCTGGCAGAGGATTTTTTTATATTTTCTGCTAATTCTACATGACCCTAAATAGTATTTTTACTATATATCGGCCATCTGGACCCTTTTCTAAGGTTGACTGGAAATATTGTTGAATCATATTTTCAATTGATCCTTTGATTGCATTTAGTAGCTAGTTAATTCTTGATGTGTGCCACTCTTGCTGTTAATTATTACCCAAGATATTTCGGTTTGTTGTGCTGTCGGTTCTAATTTGCCTTCCTTTATGACGTTGTTGGTTATGACTGTGGCTTACTAAATTATGGACCGGTAAGTTGTATTTGTTTGAGATGACTTCAGCAGCTTGTATCAAAGTCTACCTCCGGTAATCGTTGGTTAAATTTATTATCAAGGCTTCGATATTTAGATGGAACTCTGTATCAAATTTTGGCAAGAGTTTTATATTGATTGTGTGTTTGCAGATGCCTCCTTTTTCTCTGTCTATTGCGGTGATAGACATAGTAACTTTGCTCTTTGTAAATTTTTTATTAAATTAGCAATTTTTAATGAAATAATGTCACTTGTGATCCAGGATCGATAAGACTTGCGGAAGTTGTGGTTTTAACTACTGCTGTTGGCAATAAAACTTGTCCTTGATGATGTATTATGAATGTTAAACGTTTTTTCTCCCCGTTTTCACTAGTTGACGCTGCGTTATTGCAGTGTATCAATATGTGGTGTGACACTTTTCACACTTGGTTCTGCTTGACAATATGTACCTTGGTGCTGGTTTAAACAACGTACACATAAGCTAGTGGATCATTATAATGTTTACATGCTTTTGAACTGATGGCTGTGCACACTTATTTTAGGGGAGGTATGTATTGTGGTTGGCTTATCGTTGTTAGTCTGTAACTGCTCATGGCTTCGTCATATATATTTCTGTTGATTTGAATTGTCATTCTAAAATTGTACATTGTTGAACTACAGACAAACCATTTGATTTACATATCATTTCCCCATTTCTTAGGAAACGAACACAATTAAAAATTAAAAATTTCAATCATTTTGGAAAAAATTAAATGACATTTTAATTTTTTATTGTTATACAACAATCAAGATCTAGAGGGGTTTGTAAAACAATTAGATACTTTGTCTACAATTAGCAAATTCCCCAGAAAGCTTTCCAATTAAAGTGGTAGATTTCAAAACATGATGAATCACTTCAAAATTACTTTATAATCACATTTAAATCATGTACATGATTTTGTTGAGAACAGCGCTCGTGTATACATCAAAATAATTTTCCTATACACAATAATTAGAAAAATCATCAGCAGAATTTTTAATTTTATTTTCCTTTCGATATAGGAATTAAAATGGGATGGGGATGGTTTGGTTTCGAACCGAATGAACAAAATTTTTGTTTTTCTGAATGCGAAAAATAATTTTAAAATAAAAATTTGTAATCAATCTTAATCAAAAAATAATTATCCAATTGTTTTTATTTTTATTTTGAAATATTTTGTTTTTTAATTTTAAAATATTTATTTATTTTTCGAATAATTTCGGTTTCGTATTTTTATTTAAAATATTGAGTAAAATTATGATTGTACCCTATCAATTCACATAATATGTCTGCAGGCAACTTTAAATTTATTTTGAATTGTTGCAAAATTTAAATGTCGCGCTAATAGACGTCATTAATTCAACTATTGATTCTTTATAACGAGCAAATTTTAATTATGACGTAAATTGGAAGTAGTCTAGTCGAGGTGAATTAGTACAGTTTTGTACTTTCATTTAGATTTCCTTATTCGGGACAATTTCAACCATTCATTCTCTAAATTTAACTGATTGATATCCTTAAAGATTTTGTTTAGTGCTTTTTATGCAGCTAAATAGTAAGAATTTTAAATTTTAACTATTGTCGACTGAGAAGACTCCTTGTTCCTTTAAAATTTTCCACGCCCTTGACCTCTAAAACATTTTGTTTCAGAATTCGCTTATTATCTGCATATAATTTCTCTTGTGGCATGAATCTGAATGTCTGATATTTCAATAATACTTCCTTATTGGACATTTCCAGTTTGATTTGGTTTACAGACAAAGCTTAAGCCATCTCTAACATGGTGATACTACAAGCATCGTTATATAATTCAAAACACACTTAATCCAACCAAATCACTGACGAAATAATAACGTAAATTATTTATTAAAATTGAAAAATGTGTATTGAATTTCTACCGGAAATTGACACGATCATTTGTGAAATGGCGGTAAATCCTTAATAAAGCACTCGAGACAATTTAAATTGATAAAATTGTATTTAATAAGGGTCCACACTAACCAAAGAAGCCTAAAATGGCTTATGTACGTCTGTACGTAAGAAATCTCAAACGTTAGATCATAGTCAAACAACCAGCAATCAGATACGAAAATATTCTCATTTCCAAAAGTAAAAAAAAAAAAATTCAATTCTATGCAATTAAACCTTTCAAATTTTGAAGGTCTGTCATCAGGATTTCCATCATGAATCCATCAAACAAATAAACTTGTAATATGTGTAGAGTTGCCATCTGTCTGGGTTTACAGTCTACTTTGTCCTGCCAGAAAACTGAAATCCGACCAATGTGTGTTGTCCAGTTCCACTTTTCGCCGAAAAGTACTTTTTAAACATAAATATGTGTGTGCGTACGTGTGTGTGTTCAGATGCTTGTGTCATCTCTACATGTCAGACGGTTTGTCTGAAAGTGAAACTTCGTAAATAAACTTTTCTCATAAACTAAGAGAACTTGCTGTCATGTTTACCCCAAATCGGGCCACTGGAAGTTGTAGCATCCGTTAAAATTGTTATCGGAAATGATGATTTGTGACAGTAAACCATTTTTCAACAAAAGTTTGCTAATATGTACAGCCCAGAACTTCTTTTGATAAAATCGGCCGTCCGGAAATGACAGCTTCCATAGGAGCTTTTTCGTTTTTTCACCGGATGTGAAGCTTTAATAAGAGCTTTCTCGTTTTTTCCATGAATTTGAAAAGCATTATAACTTTACGAGGAGAACGGTCAAAAATTTTCCAAGTTTTCCAAAATTTAAATATAAATGACGATTTTTATAAAAAAACACTGTTACAGCGGCTTCTATTGGAGCTTTTTCATGTTTTGCAAAAATTTTGAAAAATATTTCATTTACAAGAATAATTATTATAAACTAAAAGATTCTAAATTAATTTTGCAACAATATAGTTTTCAAAATTTAAACGGAAATGCCAATTTTTAACAAAACTCTGTATCCAATAAATATTTGACACATTGCTCAGACGGATTAGCTGACCGAGTTAAAACTTTAAAATACAGCTTCTATAGGAGCTTTCTCGTTATTGTCAAATATTTTGGCATTATGAAAAAATCGACTATGAACTAAAAGATTTTAAATTAAATTTTCAACTATATCGATTCAGATCAATCTTCAAAATTTAAGCGGAAAGGTCGAGTTTTGACAAAACCTTTTATTGTTTAGTAATAATGAAAATTTTTGTCGTCGAGTTACTAGATTAAATGTCTGTGTAATCTCTACGGCTCAGACGAAGTAACTGATCGGAAAAACTTTATAATTGAGCTTTTTCGATAAATGGGGTGATCCTAGTGATTTTGACCGAAATTGTTTTACAGGAAGTGGGAGCTTCCACAGGAGCTTTTATTTTTTGTAAATGTCTGAAAAATTTAACCGACAATCTCAATTTTTGACAAAAAGCTGATCTTAAATGGTCAGAATGAAACTTTATACTTAAGCTTTTTCTACAAATTGGGGTATTTTAGTTATTTTTATCCGAAATCGGTGTAACGATTTAATATAATCAAGAACAAAATTTTCAATCGTCAGAAGTCTAGGCACAGTCTGGTTTGGCTAATAACTCAGAATATGTGGGGTTGTGGTAATTTCCCAGGTCTCTTAAAAAATATTCTTTAAACTATGCTACATCTAGTCCATTGACTTAACATGTCATTTAACACATATCGTTAAAAATAGAACTAATACACTGGTATTAATACACTGGTATTGATTGAACAGGGACAAAAATCTTTGATAATATTCTCAAAATAGTATGCAGGTTAAAATATTATAAAATATTTACAATAAAAATTTTATCGAATTTTCAACTACGTCATGAATAATCTAATTGGATCGGAGCTCAGAATTAATGAGCCGGCCCATCTTCCATGCCAGAGCCCACCGAAAATGGCAGCTTCTCTAGGAGCTTTTCCTTGTTTACAAATACTTTGAAAAATTATCATTTACGAGAAAAAACTCCAGCAATAAAAAATGCTTAATTAGATTTGCAACAATACCGGTTAAGATTGCTTGGCCAAGATTTAAACTGAAATAACAATTTTTGACATAAACAACTGTTTTCAACAAGATTAGGGCCACTTTACAGCCCACACGAATTGCTTGATCGACATGAAACTTTAACGTTAAGATTTTTGCATAAATTAGGAGATTCTAGTCATATTTGCTTAGCATCGGTGCATCGCAGGTTCATTGTTGCTTTTCGTTTTTTGCCAATATTTTTTAAAGTACGTCATTTACAAGAAATTTGATTATAAACTAAAAATTTTAAACTAAATTTGCAATAATACCGTTCTAAGTTTTCCAAATTTTTAGCGGAAATATAGATTCTGAAAAAAACGCGTTTAAAAAAAAATCGGCTCATACACAGCCCAGATGGATTGATTGATCGAGATGAAACTTCATAACTTAACTTTTTTGGAAAATCCTAAGAATTTAATTAAATTTTGGCCGTTGTCGGACCACCAAAAGTAAAAGCTACCATTAACGGTTTTTCGTTTTTCCGCCGGACGTGAGATTTTCAATAGGCTTCTTCCCCTTTTGCGTTTTTTGAAATGTAAATATATCGTTTACGAAAAAACGGCTAATGCCGTTGCTAAAAAAATGCTAAAAAACGGCTTGCTACACAGAATCTAGATTAGTTTTGCACTAATTCCGGTACAAATAAGCTTTCCAAATTTTAAAAGCAAATGACGATTTTAGTTTTAAAAAATTTTCAAAACAATTTAGTACCTCTATAGCCCACACGGATTGATTGGTCGGGATGAAACTTCATACTTTAGCATTTTCCCTAAATTCTACGGCCAAGAGGGCCACAGGAGCTGTTTCTTTTTTGCAAATATATTTTAAAAGTATTTAAATTATGGGTAAATCGTGTATGAACTAAAAGATTCAAAATTAGATTTGCAACAATATCAGTTTAGATCATTTTTCCAAAATTTAAACGGTTTTTGAGATAAATCTGTTTTTTTATATAATTAGGAATCATAAGAATTTTTGGCTTCGAGATTTTTGACATAAGGTCCGTTCCTCTCTGCAGCTAAGACAGAGTAACTGATCGGGGTGAAACTTATTCTTGAGCTTTCTCCATAGATTGTTTTGATTTTTGTTTCTAGAAGATATATACATCGATTGCACATATCATATCAAAAAAATTCAGGGATAACGGTAAAAGCGGTTATTGTATTATTGAAAAAATTGTTGTAGCCTATTTGAGTTGATTTTATGTCACAGACTTTGAGCAGTTTTGGTTCCTAAAAAAATTATTTTAAAATAATGAAATTTTAAATTAAGTGTAGAAGTATGGAATACAGCAATACACAAATCGTAATCTAACTCACAATTAAATGGACGAAGAAGTAGGAATGCTTCAAGGTGGAAAAAGTAAAACAAATGCTGCCCGTCGTTTTAATGTGCCCCGTAGCGTTCAGCATCCGGGTCGAGTTAAATCAACACCTTCAGTGCGGGACAGTTATATTGAACTGCAAGTCCGCCGAAAGCCAACTTTAACTGACCGACAATTACAGTCACGCTTGTAGATAACTGAAAACATTTATCTGAGTGACCAAACCATCAGGAATAGACCACACGAAAACAATCTCTACGCTCACCGTCCGTGTGAAAATCATAGAAATTGGACGAAGGGCAATGGTCCAAAATTTTGTTCATTTATAAGTCAAAATTCGGATTTCACTCATATACTTGGAAAACAAGAATATAGAGACAACCTGGTAACACCAAAATGCTAAGAGATGGCCAAGACGTGCACGGTGGTACTGTTATGATATAGGCTGGAATTATGAGTGATAAAAAAACTGATCTCGTATTTCCAGAAGGTAACTAACTTATCGGCAGTCAGTTATAGCAATGAGATACTGAAACCTGCCGTGCTTCCATTTTCAACAGAAATCGGATCAGGATTCATCTTAATGTATGACAATGCCATACCACACACAGCAAGAATTACAACAGACTGGTTGGAACACAGGAATTCCATGTATTACCGAGGCCAGCATAACACCTGGATCTAAATCTGATTGAACACGCCTGGGATAAACTTGAACAAGGCATTATGCCACATTTAGCATCAATAACAACGCGAGTGCAACTATGCAATCTCCTTCAGGATCACTGGAGACAAATTCCACAAGACGATGCCAATCTGTCATAAATTTAAGAGGAAGCAACACTTCCGTTTCAAAATTTACTCAAATTCCTTTGGGATCGATACAATTCATCGAAAAAATTCATCGTATCAAAAATGACAAAAATGACAAATGACACTGTTTCCTCAGATTTTGGTAGATTCCAATGACCTCAGGCAAAAATGAATTTAGTGTAATTGGTCAGCATAGCGTAGAGATTTCCCATGTGAATTTTCATGATTATTGGAGCATTTTTAGAACATGGTCAGTTGTATGGGGAAATATATTGTTCAAGAGTAGTCGTCGATTTTGGCTCCTACTCAAGAATTCGTTAATCTCTAACTAAAGGGTGATTTTTTTGTGGTTAGGATTTTCATGCATTAGTATTTGACAGATCACGCGGGATTTCAGACAAGGTGTCAAAGAGAAAGATGCTCAGTATGCTTTGACATTTCATAATGAATAGACTTACTAACGAGCAACGCTTGCAAATAATTGAATTATATTACAAAAATCAGTGTTCGGTTCGAAAAGTGTTTCGCGATTTACGTCCGATTTATGGTCTACATAATCGACCAAGTGAGCAAACAATTAATGCGATTGTGACCAAGTTTCGCACTCAGTTTACTTTATTGGACATTAAACCAACCACACGAATGCGTACAGTGCGTACAGAAGAGAATATTGCGTCTGTTTCTGAGAGTGTTGCTGAAGACCGTGAAATGTCGATTCGTCGCCGTTCGCAGCAATTGGGTTTGTGTTATTCGACGACATGGAAGATTTTACGCAAAGATCTTGGTGTAAAACCGTATAAAATACAGCTCCTGCAAGAACTGAAGCCGAACGATCTGCCACAACGTCGAATTTTCAGTGAATGGGCCCTAGAAAAGTTGGCAGAAAATCCGCTTTTTTATCGACAAATTTTGTTCAGCGATGAGGCTCATTTCTGGTTGAATGGCTACGTAAATAAGCAAAATTGCCGCATTTGGAGTGAAGAGCAACCAGAAGCCGTTCAAGAACTGCCCATGCATCCCGAAAAATGCACTGTTTGGTGTGGTTTGTACGCTGGTGGAATCATTGGACCGTATTTTTTCAAAGATGCTGTTGGACGCAACGTTACGGTGAATGGCGATCGCTATCGTTCGATGCTAACAAACTTTTTGTTGCCAAAAATGGAAGAACTGAACTTAGTTGACATGTGGTTTCAACAAGATGGCGCTACATGCCACACAGCTCGCGATTCTATGGCCATTTTGAGGGAAAACTTCGGAGAACAATTCATCTCAAGAAATGGCCCGGTAAGTTGGGCACCAAGATCATGCGATTTGACGCCTTTAGACTATTTTTTGTGGCGCTACGTCAAGTCTAAAGTCTACAGAAATAAGCCAGCAACTATTCCAGTTTTGGAAGACAACATTTCCGAAGAAATTCGGGCTATTCCGGCCGAAATGCTCGAAAAAGTTGCCCAAAATTGGACTTTCCGAATGGACCACCTAAGACGCAGCCGCGGTCAACATTTAAATGAAATTATCTTCAAAAAGTAAATGTCATGGACCAATCTAACGTTTCAAATAAAGAACCGATGAGATTTTGCAAATTTTATGCGTTTTTTTTTAAAAAAAAGTTCTCAAGCTCTTAAAAAATCACCCGTTATTATAGTTAGAGGAAGAAGTATAGCATATATATGTTAAACAACATATTTATGTGAATTACTTGGAATTAACACTGATTTATTAAATATTGGTGATCGAACCAAGGCGTGGCAGAAATGTTGAATGTATAGAACCCAGGTTTACAATTTTTTGCGACATATAGTGTGCCTTAGACTTAGATACAGCTCAAACTCAAATCCGTCAAAATAAAATATTTAACAAACATTTTTCTTATGAATAAATGGTATATTGTCCCACAATCAGTTAATTTTTTGCAAGCTTTTTTGTGTTTTGACATTTTTTTAGATTTTTTGCCAATCATCACGATTCTAGTGGCAAAACTCATCCGTAATCACGAAAATAAATTTTCTTAAATAATTTTACCCAAAAGAATGAAATTAAATGATCCCTTACAAATCCAGTTTTATCCAATAATATTCGTGTTTTAATATACTATAGTACTTGGGGCTAATCACTTTCGTTATACAGGTAAGTTCCCGAAATATTCGAATTATTATATCAATTCAGTTTGATTCAAACAAATTATGCGCCTCACCACAATAATCCGTTTCAAAATCTACTAAATATCAATATAAGTTTATTGCGATGAATTGTAAATTCTTCATAGCCAATCTTTACTTGTAAGTACTAATGTTCAACAGAAACTTTTTGGTGAAAAATTTTGTTTCTGTGAATTGTGTTTTCGGTGAATTGTTATTTGGTGTATTGTTGTTGTATACAATTGTTTGCATGCCTTTGAAGTGTCTACTTAATCGTACCAAACGAATATAGTGCAATTTTAGTCAATTCTTCATTAGCCTGTATAGACGATTGAACTTTTTACTAAATCTTACTAAGTTGACTTGCTGCATACTGTTCAATTGCATACATTGAGGAGCAGTTATAACTAAAAAAAATTATCTCACACATACGTTTTAGCTAATACATTAAAATTCGTTATTTTAATTTAAAATTAATATTTAATAAATTAAATTATATTAAGATAATTTCGGAAAGTTACAAAAGATCTGATCAGTGATCGAATCCAGATCAGTTTAAATTTTATATGAAGAACTTTATCCAAATTTTATTTTGGATAACTAATTTTGCAATGAAATCTAGTAAGAGTCATAGCGTTGTTTCATGAAGTTTGAACTAAACCGAATCAGATCAAGCATCATGATACGGCTATTGTGAGAAAGTCCTTTGGACCCAAAAAGCTTCAAAACCTGAAGATAGATATTCATTTGCATTTCTAAGAGTGCATTCTTAAACATTTAAAAATTTGGGACTCAAAATCAGTTTTATGATGTAAAGGGTTATCCAATTCGAGGTTGATAAAGTAGAAATCTGTATACCGACATCTGTCAAAGATAAACGTCAAGTACGCTGTCATTTATTTAGTTGACATTCTGCCATTTAAGAATATGGAGCATTTAACAATCGACCAACGCGTTAAAATTATTAAGGCCGTCGATGCTGATTTTTCGAACAAAATTTTCTTCAGTGATGAAGCTCATTTTTCGCTTGGTGGATACGTTAATAAGCAAAACTGTAGAATTTGGGGCTCAGAAAATCCACAATTGATTGTAGAGAAGCCATTACACCCGGAAAAAGTCACAGTTTGGTGCGCATTGTGGTCGGGTGGTGTGATTGGTCCGTATTTTTTTGAGAACAACCATGGACGAACCGTTACCGTCAATTCTGAGCACTATGGCCGCATGTTAACCGATTATTTTTTTACGAAAATCGAAGATTATGATCTTGACGATATGTGGTTCCAGCAGGATGGAGCAGCCAGTCACGTAACACGAGCAAATCGAGATCTTTTGCAAGAGAAATTTCCTGGACGTTTGATTTCGCGATTGGCTGATGTCAATTGGCCTCCAAGATCCTGTGATTTAACGCCTTTGGATTTCTTTTTGTGGGGCTACGCGAAAGATCGTGTTTACGCAAACAATCCTCAAACTCTTGACGAATTGAAAACTAATATTCGTAAGGTAATGGCCGAGATACCGCCCGAAATGTGCCGAAAAGTCATTGAAAATTACCGCAAAAGAATCAAGGCCTGTAAGAAGTCCCGTGGAGGACATTTGAATGATATCTTGTTTAACTAAAAATGGCAAGGATCAATCTGTAAAATGAAATAAAAATTACAATACATTCCGAATATTTTGTGTGTTTTTTTTAAGTTTACTTTATCAAGCTTGAATTGGATAACCCTTTATTATAATTTGAGTTCATAATTCGGTGCTTAACATTACGTGTAGAGATTACCATATAAGGGAATTCAATAGTCCAAATTTAATAAGCAAGTAACCTCAAACAAGTTAAAATACCAGTAACAAAGTTGACAATTCAAAACAAAAACACGAAAACAATGAAATATCTACAACAAACATTTCTGTAATAAGAGAATTGTACGCTAAGATCGCGTAGCAACTAAAAGAATATGTGCTACGAGGTTTTGCTGAAAGCTCAGAATCTCGTTACGATTTTCAGTTAGACCATTGAGTCAACAACATGTGTGCTGAGTTTTAGGATAATCTATACGCAGCTAAAATCGAGAAGTAACTAAAAGTTTATGCTCGTTTATCTCGATTTTAGTTGTATATTCCATAGGGGTGGCAAAATCCAAGGAATTCAATAAACGAAATCGAATTGAGATCGTGGGCAGCTTGGCAAAATTTTTTTTAATATTTCTTTGTAGAGCATACGCGTTTAGTTACTTCTCGATTTTAGTACACGCCATAAAGATAGCAAAATCCAAAGGATTTTTTATAAAACTCAGCACACATGTTGTTGACTCAATGGACTAACAGAAAATCGCAATGAGATCGTATGGGCTGATTGACAAAATTTATTTTAAGTTTTTTTCTTGTAACGTAAACTTTTACGTTAATACGCGATCTTAGTGTACGATACCTTTCTCTTATTAAATCGTTTATTGCAGGTATTTCTTTATTTTCGTGTTTTTGTTTTGGATTGTCAAATTCTTTACTGGTATTTTAACTTGTTTGAGGTTATTTGCTTATTTTAATTTGGCTATTGGATTCCTTGGCTAACATAATAATAGTGTGAAACAGATAGTATTTTTGCGGGATTGTCTGTTCTTTTAACACAACTAGGTTTGTTAATAAATAAATTAAGGTCAAATTCTAATTAAATTGAATCTCATTTTTAATTAAATTACTTCGATATTTAAAAAATACTTCGATACTTTCCGGTAATTTTTAGTACTTTTGAGAAAATTCGAGAAATGGCACTTGTAATTCGATTCGAGACAACTTTTGTAGAAGAAACGCAAATATAACGAATATCATCTAGTGATTGGAGTGTTCAACAATTCTGACTCCTATGACTAAGATATTTTATCAGTTTTGTGACTAAAGTTACTAACGTATAGTTTAACATTTTGGCCGAAGTGTTGGAAATAGGACAGCGTATACTTCACGAGATATTCACATTTAAATTTGGGTTTCCTGACATTGGTCTGAACGGATCAATACATTTGTTACTTTTGATTAAAATTATTGTTGTCGGGACACGGAGGTTTGCATTCTAAAAGATCAGCTCTAGCCAAAGTTGTATGTATAAGCGGATAAATATTTTTGCTCATGGTACCGCAGCTATTTTCTGACATAAAAAGATCACAAAAAGTCCACTATTTTTAGTAATACCTAAACAAACTGAAATTCCTAATATTTTTGTATCGTTATTTTTCGGAAAATTCAAAGCTAAAAATAATTTTACGAGAATTCGAGATTTCTCGATCCAGACAGACAACAAAGTACCGGCTCTAGGCTATACATCGAATTAATTATGAATACAGAAAATTAATATTTTTACAGCTCTTTTAACAACCTTAGTTTGTGGATTAAGGTCTTAGAAGAGATTATGTTCCATTGCGATAGCTGATTTATGATTTGTTATTAAAATAAGCCGACCACAATGGATGCATGTGAAGTTAGACCTAACCAGTATAGAACTAGCTTTAGGATTAGTTTAGCACAAACTTCACACGCTTGTATACGCGCGTGAAGTTGGACCTAACTTAATTCTAACCAACAAAAACAAACGAACATTTGTAGGTATTGGTTAATATATAAAACAAGAATGTCATTTAGGCGAAATATTGAATTTGTGAACTAATTCCAATTGCAATTTATAATAAATAATTAGGTTCAACATTTATTAGGATGGGATATAAGAATTTAAAATTTTCTTAAGAAATTGAATATGTCGAAACCAAATATGCTTATGAAGAATGTTGTTATGTTTTTTTGATAGGTCTAGATTAGGACTATCGATACTCTAAGCCATTTGCGAAGCTAATAATTTTTGCGCGATCAAATTAATTTTTTGCTATGATTTACAAACCTGAGAAGTTAGGATTTTCTTAAGAAATTGGTTATCTCAAGACCTAATATGTTTATCAAAAATGTTATTATGTTGTCTTATAGGTCTAGATTAGTCTTTCTTAAGAAAATCCTAACTTCTCGAAAATCAAAAGTTTTAGAAAATTTAGCAAAAGAATAATTTAATCTCGTAAAATTTATTAGCTTTTCAACTGGCTTGGAATATAGATAGTCCTAACCTAGACCAAACAGAAAAACATAATAACGTTCTTGATAAACATATTAGGTCTCGAGATATTCAATTTCTAAAGAAAATCCTAACTTCTCAGGTTAGTAACGACTACCAAAAAATTAATTTGATCGCGCAAAAATTATTAGCTTTTCAAATTGGTTGTAATATAGTTAGTCCTAACCTAGACCTAGCATGTTAGGTCTCGAGATATTAAATTTCTTATGAAAATATTAAATTCTTATATCCCATCCCAATAAATGTTGAACCTAATTATTTATTATAAATTGCAATTGGAATTAGTTCACAAATTCAATATTTCGCCTAAATGACATTCGTGTTTCACATTTTAACCAATACATATAAATTTTCGTTTGTTTTCGTTGGTTAGTGGCAGTTTGAGCTATGTAGAAAGTATTGCAGAAAACCCAATAATTACTTTCGATTTATTTAACGTTGCTATTTCTGCCCGCAAGTTCAAGGATTGAAATTAGAATTGCTAACGGTAAGATATGTAACGTGAAGCAATAAAAGGTTTAATAAGCAATACACACTGTCTACAACAACAAACGCATTTAATTAAATGATTGTAGTGGTACGCGAAGACAACGAAACTAAAAAATGCATTTGAACTCCTCACAGAGGTACTCAACAGTTGGAATCTCGCTGCTTAACAAGCAAAAAATGGTGAGTTGTTAAACTTCTTGGTTGTTCGTGGTTCATTGGTGAGTCCAGGGTACTTTCAAGCTGGATTCAGTACTTTGTTTCTCAACAATTCAGTACTTTTGATTTTTTGCCAATATCATCCCTAATACTTTAAAAGATTTAAAATAGTTGCCCCTGAATATATGCAAACGAATAGCAAGCGCCATTTAGTACGGTTTAGTAAAAAGTTCAATCGCATCCATTTTTTCTAATTGTGAACGTAGCGAATGGTGGCGTTTATTGTAAGCAAAAACAAATAAACGAAAAAAATAAACAATTCCAACCTATTTCGTTTCAAATTATGTCGATCTCTCTCTGTCTCTTTCTCTTTGTCTCTCCTTCTCTTTTACAATAAATTGAATGTAAACCAACCATTTGCTCGATTGTTGTGTACATGTTCAGAAATAGCGTAAAACAATGGTTGAAGAGAAAAATTGAAACCATGGGAGTGTCTTGTTTAATTCAAATTCTCGTTAATGTTTTTATTTTTATGAGTAAATGTAGGCGTGGCTAATACATTTTTTTTAAACTTCTTTGTTTGGATATACATAAACGATCGTTTGATCAAATTTTATCATAATAGATTTCTATTGGTAATTATATGATTCTGCTGCGTGTTTATACGATCATAGTTCTGCTTATAAAATATGATTGTGTTTGGATTAGTGAAAACAATACGTACGTATTATGTATATGCTGGTGTACTTGTGTACTAGGTGTACACGATCGAGTTTTCCTTCTCGTTTCAGTATACCTTAATTTAATAAGCACACAAGAAAAGGAAGAGGATAGTTTAGAAGTAAGTAGCTACATTGAATATATTGTGTTTTGGTGTGTTAAATGAAATGTAAATGAAAAATTGTGAACAGCATTATAGAGAATTATGTCCTACGATAAAAATAAAAATTTAACAATGATGAGGAAAAAATCTAAAATTAAATGGGTTTTAACGGCCGTAGTCATGATTAAATGGTAATTAGAGAATGGTAATTAAATGCATACTCGTAAATGTATAATAAATAGATTTGGAAATCGTTTATTTTGGAAAAAAAAGATTGAATTCAACTTACACAGGAAAACCGTTGTCCAAGTATCTGAGCCATATTCGAGGGAAAAAAGTGGTGTGCTGATTGTATTGTCGAAATTACACAGGAATACGTTACTCAAATATGGTGTGATCTTACTTTCAATACATATTCCAAAGGTATATTTGATAATGCTTCCTCTGGATAGAAAGGAGCTTTGTTCCATATAGATTCCGATGGAGCGGTGAGATATGGTATAGTATGGGGTAACTTGTACCATATCTAATAAATTAATATGAGCAATTAACAATAAACAAATTCAATATTTATTAAATAAAAACGCATTTATACATAAAGTTCACAGATAAATAAAAAAATAAATAATTCAAATTCAACAATTCAATAAAAACATATTATTTTGCACATTCGTGACAACGATAAATATCATTTATACCTTCTAACTCTGTGCATGCCTCATGGGACCAAAATTTGCACGATACACACATAACTCAAGACTCTCCTGCTTTACTGCACGAATAAGCCTCGCTACAAACTAAACAAAACCAATCGTTTCTTTCTTGTAGGACTTTACGCTTAACCTTTTGTCGTTTATCCAAAAGGGGTTTTGCTGGCTTAGGCTTTACTTTAAGCAGTCTAGTCGCTTCCTCTTTCTCTAATGCATTCTTATCTGGTGTATCAGTGAGTATTGCACTTTTCCTCTTTTTCCGTCCACAGCGGTTTTCTTTCCTTGGAGCTGCTTTTGGGAAAGGACGAACCAAATTTGGAGCGAAAATTGTATTCATTTTATTTGTTGTTTGTGGAATAGAAGATGTTGAATTAACTTGCGATGGTCCAGGTTGGTTTATGTTCAAATGATTTGCTTCGTTGGATTGGTTTAAAGTCATTCCTAAATAATCTCCTATATTATTATAAATTTGAAATTGAATATGTATAGTATATTGATTATAAGATGAACATATAATGTACTTACCATTAGCGATTTGCAAAAACTCTTCTTCGGTAGCATATATAATTGGTAACGACTGAATATCGATTTCTTCAATAATTGTATTGCCAGGTTTATGAATCTCATGGCATGTAATATCATCATTTGGAATGGAATCAGATGTTTGGTCAATAGTCACATTAGGATTAATTAAATGAGCCTGGGTTGGTGCACTTTCATTAAATGATCGATGGCAAACGGAATCGCTGGTAATATTTGCAACTGGCAAAGACTGAATATCAATTTGTTCAATAATTGTATTGATAGCTTTTGGAATCTCGCAACTGGTAACATCATTATTAAGAATGCAATCTGATGTTTGGCCCATAGTCACATTAGGTGATGTTACACGATCCTGAGTTGTTGCACATTCTGAATAAGGTCGGTGAGTTACAGTTGATGGAAGGAAATCTAAATCTCCAAAAATATTTATGTCAAATGGTTCTATTCCAGATACTCTAAAACCTTTTGTAATCGACTCTGGTATGAAGGCTCGTGGAAAAGCTTGGGACACTAAACCAGGAATCTTGAGCAACCGACATAAATTTTTTGAAAGGGCCGTATACTGACCTATCTAAAGGCTGGGGCCGATGAGAACAATGCGGTGGGAAGGATAATAACACAACTCCGTTAGCCTTAGCAAGGTTTATGGTTTTAATAGCTAAATGAGATTCGTGGTTGTCTAATGTTAATAAAACAGGGCTTGTAATTGATGGTACGTCGTACTCAGTTCCAGTCATCCATCCTGAACCATTTCCTGTTCCAATACTGCCAATGGGTCCATCTCTAATAAAATGTGGCTGATATCTTTTTCTGGGGAAAATAAACATAGGAGGGATAAAGTTTCCGCCAGCATTTACAGCACAACAAATCGTCAAAGGCACTCCTCTTTCACTTGATGTAAGCCCTCCCACTTGCTTGACTCCTTTTTCAGCAACAACTTTGTTCAGTTCTTGCACCGTAGTTACCCCTGTTTCATCTATACATTCCATATATTGGCGGCTGTAAAATTATATCTATCGCGGACTTCAGCTAATTTTTGAAAAAACATAGCCAGATTTGTTTTATTAAACCTAGTTGCTCTAGCCAGGCTGGTAGCTTCCGGAGTTCTAATGGAAAGTACTGGATTTTTCTTTAGAAAAATTGTGAGCCATTCTGAGCCTGCCATTTTATTTGTGTGCCAGAACGATGGTACGTCTACCCCAAAAGCTACAGCACATTCAAAGGCTAATTTTCTAGTTTCTGTCGGCGATAAGCCGAAATAAATTTGTGATGCGTGTTTAAGGTAATTTACTAGTTCAGCTGTTTGCGTAGGATTGAAAATTTGGCGACTTGGTTGGTACCCAACTCTAATAAACCCTCCTTGTTCAAATTTTTTTACATACCGAGAAAGAGTTGCATACGAAAAATGATAATCTATTGAAACTGAACGTATAGACTCCCCGCTTTTAACCCGTTCGACTGCTTCGGTAATTTCAGCAAGTGATGAGTTACCTCGTTCGGTTTTATTTTTATATGTTCTCATGTTACCTGGAGGAAATACATTTTAATTTTTATAAGAAAATATATTAAAAAAGTTAAATTTATAAAAATTGCTATTTCAGAAACGGTGGGGCAAGTTGGCCCCGCGTGATTTGTTATAATTTGCCCCACACGTTGGATATGCATTATTTTATTAATTCTACAATTATTGCATATTTATTATCACTAAAATATGTTATTTTAATATTTACAAACCTTCAAAGTTTATAATATCATTTACATTGAATGAGACTTTAGGTAAACACACTATTAATTTAATATTTCATAACTAAACACAATACTTACTTCACATTCCCGAAAACACAAAAATTGAGAAATAAACAATATGACACGTCCGTACTTCTCGAAAATTGGAAGAGAACTGAAAAATGAGAAGAGCTATCGTTTGTCGTTCTCAAAACTAAAAAAAAAATATTTTTACTAGCGAAATTACGTAAATTTCAACTTGCCCCGTGTTTCAACTAGCCCCGGCCCCCCCCCTACATACATATTTATCTTTGTTTAAAAAATTGTAAATGGTATCCTAGAGGCATATTGTAGGTGGATTATAATGGCATTATTTTGTGCGGTAGAAATCAGATTTTAAAATGTTTTACCCCACAGACAGTCTCAACGTGAATTAAATTAGTAACAGCACAAAAGTTAAATTTTATGAACATATTTATATTCGAATTGATAAATTTGTCAGAATTGGCGCATTAAACCCGTGTGATGTTCCTACCAGATTTGTTAATTTTTCTAACAAATTTTTATTAATTTACAATTTACGAAAGTAAAGAAGTATGAATGGAGTTTTTATAACAAATCTTATCAAAAAACTAAATTTTTAGAATATGTCTAAGCAGAACTGCTACTTTTTATGGATATAGAAGAAAGACTATTTAGAATTGAGGAATGTTTATGTTGTACCCCAACTTATCTAACCTATATTTTCCAAAATAAACTTTAGCGTGGAAAACTGTTTAGTATAGTTGATCGGTTGGAGCAAAAACCACATTGATATCCACTGATAATATTTTGGCAATGGGAATGATTCTGACAAATACAACATTAGCAAGCAAGTTGTAGCCGGTGTTTAACATAGCTAAATCATTATAATTTTCACATTTGAGACGGTCACCTTTTTATACAGCGGATATATGACTGCGGTTTTACCTTCCACACCTCAGGCTACTTCTCTTATGGTTCCAGATCATTACGATGAGGCCATGAGGATTAAATGCAAGAGTAACTCTTTAACGTTGTAATAATTCTGAAGGGATTTCATATATACCGGGTGCTTTACCGCGACTTCCTCCTCCACTAAGGGGTATGGAAAAAACCACTCCACGCCTGGTATGAGGTAATAGCTTGGGTGAGGTCTATCATCAGTCCAATGTAGTAGTTGTTTAAAAAAGGTTTGCTATACGAGAGAACATCAGCCACATTCGTTCTTAGTTCTCCATTCGTGTTTTAATGGGTGAGGTCTTCGATAGAAGACTTTAGTAAGATTTCCGGCGTCGGCAAAACCATCTGTCGAGTTTTCCCCTTGGAAAATAATGTTTTTTGCAGGTACTCATATACCGCGCTTTTTTCCAGATGAATTTAGTCGTATTTTATTATGTTTGGTGCTCCTATTGAGCCAAATACCGCATAAGAGGCAACAATTACCAATCCTTTGTTTATCTTCGACGAATGAAGGCAATGATCGGCGAAGCAAACACTGCGTGATCTCGGTGGTTTTTCCAACTTATATTTTCCGCCAGGCAACTATGGCTGTCTTGTATTCTAGTAAAATAAGGTATATTAAAAGATTTGGCCTCGAGATTTCGATACATTGCGCCGATAATGTGATATCTAGAAATTTGTGAGACGTTATCAAACTCTTTTACTGGATTAACTTTTTCGCTTTAAAAATGAGGTGTGGTGTATTCGAGATTAATGTTCATTCGCGATAAAAGAAAGCTAGGCTTTCGCCAAATGGTAGGTAATTTAATTATGCCGCTTTTCCAAAACGTCTTGTCCCTATATAGCAAAAAACTGTGGAAGCCGGCTTTCACGCCAGCCAACAAAGAGCGTTTCCCATAGACAAAATGAGATGATGTACGCTTGATGCCAGGTCCGGTCTATAAGGTGGATGCATAATAACCTCCAACCCAAACTCCCGGAGCTCCTGGCAGGTCATCATGGACGTGTGAGGCTTTTCGTTTTCCTGGTGGAACACGACGCCTCTCCTATTGGCTAATTCTGGCTGCTTCTGGATCATTTCTGCTACCAGCCAATTCAATTACTGGCACTAGAGGCCCGAATTGAGTGTTTGGCCATGGACAGCAGCTCACAGTAGATGATTCCCTTCCAATTCCACCAAATACACAGCAACATTTTCCTGGCCGTCAAAAATGTTGTGCCGTATTGTCTACACCGCAAGAATTGTCTACACGTGTAGAAAATGTATGTAGACAAATAAAACATTAACGTAGACAATGTAGAGAATGTAGACAAAATTGAAACATATTGTTTCTGTTAGAAATCAGCGAAATTATATGATTTATTTGTTGTTTGATACATTTCGATGGAGTTTTATTTGTACCTCACATTTGAACATTTTAACCAAAGTTTTTATATGCCAATGACCTACTCGTACTTCTTTGTGGAATGTTAAGAAAAAATGGATAGTTCTTCATATACATTAGCTGTGTTAGTACAATTTTTAAATACATCGAGATGAGGTTACCAAGAAGTTGTTAGATTGGTTTCGAACTAATGAACATTAAATTGTTTAAATTAACAAAATCGGTCGTCTCATGATCAGAGTGCAGTGACCAAACACAACAACATTGAAAATACTTTGAGCTTACATACAAAGTATTATCACAATGCCTTATAGCGAATTATTATGTATCGCTATACGCAACTCATTCGTAACCTCGAATTTTATAATATTATATGAAGGGTTATTCTGAGTGATAGTCAGAAATTATTTTTACATCGAGGTGAGGTAACCAAACTACCAACGTAAGTCAAAAACCTATATTAAATATTAGAACTTTATAGGCACGGTCCTTCAGTGAACAAACATTGCTTAACTGGGAATCGCAATAAAATGTTAAAGCACAAATTCTTGTAAGTATTATTAACAGCTATCACTCAAACACCCCATTTATAAGAAGCTTGTGAATACAACAGACAAAAAACTCAGTGGAACACAGAAGCCATTTGCATAATGCCGTATCAATATGCTACCCTTTTGCTTAAGAAACGGATCCTGATCTTGGGTAATGAAAGTGGATACAGAATTCATTTCGAAGATGTATATAACAGAAGGTGTTGTACAGACAGTTTCATTCATAGCCGAGAATTTAGCATCGAACCGTATTTTATTTGGTCTAGTTAAAATGCATCTTAATGAACTCGATTCCGCTTAGATTTAAATTTTTTAATTTTTTTAATGTAGCGCTGGATGCACAAAAATTGATTGCAGATGCTACTATTTTTCCAATTTTTTTGACTAGACTCGAAGTGGATTACCTCGTTCGATTGTGTAGTATCGATAATACAAATAACAGAATCGAGTGAAAGGAAAAGTTACAGAATCGTGTGAAACCGTAATAGGACATGTTACCTCCACAGATATTACACCGATAGATATTACACCTGATATTGCCACCCATCAATTACCCCCCGAACCATTACTCCTAGCCTTTACCCGCCGGTTATTAACACCCTGGATATTATTCGCAGGTCCTTATACCTTGCAAGTACCCCCTCATTACACTCCATCATTAACCTGCCCGCCATTACTCCCGGTTATTTTCCGTCCGTTATTCACCCCGATTATTAGATGATTAACGGAGCGTCTAATACCATTTCTTCGGGAAAAATGATTTAAAATATTTAAAGGGTGTTTTTTTAAGAGGTTGCCGATTTTTTTTTTGAATAAAACACATATAAAATTATGAAATGACCAAAATTTTTTTTTATTTGGTAGATAATTTTTTGGCATTTAACATTTAAACACAATTTCTGGCATATGGCTACCACGACTATTTTTCACAAATGTCATTCTGGAGGTCCAATTTTCCAGCACTTTTTCAAGCATTTGAGGGCGTATGTCAGCAATGACACGTTGAATATTGGTTTCCAAAGCGTCAATCGATTGAGGTTTATCCACATAAACCAATGACTTCACGTATCCCCACAAAAAGTAATCGAGTGGCGTCAAATCGCACGAACGCGGAGGCCAATTCACCGGACCATTTCTCGAAATAATGTTGTCGTTGAAAGTTTCTTTCAATAAGTCGATTGTTTCACGTGCTGTATGGCAAGTGGCACCATCTTGTTGAAACCACATTTCATTCATATCCATATCTTCAAGATTTGACAACAAAAACTCATTTAACATGGTTCTGTATCGATTTCCATTCACGGTAACGCGTCGTCCTTCCTCATTTTTAAAGAAATATGGACCGATGATCCCACCAGCCCATAGACCGCACCAAACAGTACATTTATCAGGATGCATTGGTAATTCTAGAACGGCGTGTGGATTATCTTTGCTCCAAATGCGACAATTTTGTTTGTTGACGTATCCATTTAACCAAAAATGCGCCTCATCACTGAAGAGAATTTTACGGTAAAAAAATGGATCTTCGTTCAATTGATTTAACGACCAATCACTGAATTCACGGCGCAAACGATGGTCGTGTGGCTTTAATTCTTGCACCAATTGAATTTTGTATGGCACCAAACCCAAATCTTTACGTAAAATTTTCCATAAAGTCGATGGACAAAGTCCAATTTGCTGAGCACGACGACGAATCGATAAATTGTCGTTTTCTTCGACACTGGCCTCAACGACAGCAATATTTTCTTCTGTACGAACTCTTCTCATTCTTGTCGGTGGCTTGGCATCCAAAAGAGTGAATGTAGACCGAAATTTGGTAATTACGTTCTTTATGGTGGTCTCTGACGGACGATTATGTGCACCATAAAATTCACGAAGTGCTCTATAAACATTTTTAATTGAACACTGATTTTGAAAATAAATTTCCACGATTTGAAAACGTTGTTCTGGAGTTAACCTATTCATAATGATTTGCCAAACAATACTGAGTAGAAATGCCACTTTGAGCTGTCAAAACAACTGTCATAAAATAAAACGACATCTATCGGAAAAACAAACCTCCTAAAAAAACACCCGTTATTTTCGTAATTACATGAGTTTTGATATCAAATCGCACTAGGAACGTGATGATTGGCAAACAAACTCGAAATAACTTTCAAAACATGAAAACGTTTGCAAAAATTAGCTTATCACGGGTCAATATACCAATTCATCAGGAGTAAAATTTTGGTACTAATTTACATAAATATGTTATTTAGCATAGTCGTGTCATAGATAGCCCTTCCTCTATCTAGACCAGTAAGCCTTTTCATGATATTTTAACTAGGAGCTGAGATTATGGTTTTTCTCGTCAAGCGATGCTCCAAAGTGCTTTTGAACTTGAAAAATAGTCGAAAAGTACTCTGGAACTTGAATATATGTTCCCATACAAATGACCATTTTCAAAAATGTTTCAATCATAATGGAAAATGATATGGATCTTCTCTATGCCCTGCTGAGCAATTACGTAAAACATTATAAAATCTGGGGCATCAGTTAGGCCATTTTTATTATTATGAATAGTTTTTGAGAATACCACCTGGGTTTTCAATGCGATAAGGGCATTTTTTGAAAATGGTAATTTTTATGGGTAAGTATGTTGTTCAAGTGCACTTTTCGCTTGGGGGGGTATTAATCGGGTAGGTAATGGTAGGGAGGTAATGATCAAGGGTAATATCCGGGGGGACTGGCGCACACTTATTTACCGATGGGCAAGCTGCACGAGCTTCTAACTGCATCTAACGCACACAATTATTTTAATCCAAGCATTTATTAATACTAACATTTAATAAGTAAATAATTCATATAAAACCTAGATTTCTAAAACCAAGAAAATTTAAATTTACGCACGGTTAGCATCGAGTTAACAAATGATTAAGTTATTTACTAATAAACGTAAGTTTCAGCATAATTCAATTCCGTCAATTCACGGATAAATTTAGACAATGCATCTACTTCAATAGAAATTGATCCTGACCAGCGAGATGTATGCTAATATAGTTTGAGCTAGTTGAAGGTGCATTTCAATGGGCAGGAGCAAATTTTAGTTCAGATGCTCGATATCGAAAGTAAACGATTCTTGGATACATTTTAGCGCAAAAAGTTAAAACTAATATTTTGATTTGACCTACGGGAGGCAAATGAAGCTGATGGTTTTTAATCTGCCAGTATTTCTGTTATTTGCAGGTGGCGTTGGCAATTTCATAATAAACTTTTTAAAACTTTAGTTAAGTTCGAGTATTTTTTTTTTTGAAATCATCATGTTTTCTAAATGATATGTCAAAGTTGTGACAACTACAAAGTGATAAAAATTAAGTTTCCCTGATGAGGTAGGTATATTAGTTATATTCGTTTCGTTTGGCCAAGGCTTCGCATTGTCAACTCGTTCGCCACCCAAACAATGAGATTATGTTTGAAACCAGCCATATGGATATGGTTTAAACTGTTTGTTGGTCGATCTTCAGCTCCTAAGCAATGCCACGACAGTTTGCATGGCAGAATTCTTCGATAATTTTCAGGATTTTATCGACATTTTCGACGATAGGCCTTCCAGAGCGTGGGACATCTTTGATATCGAAATTACCGGAAAGGAATTGACTCAACTAAAATTGCGAATGGCTGTGACAATTATCGACTTGTAAACTATATTACATTTTTTCTTTGTTTACCTCTGCCCTTGACGATGAAACTTCACTAAAAACTGTAATAATCTATGGGTACTACTGTTTATTTCCAAATTACTATTTGAAAGATATTCAACAATTTATCAGAATAATCAACATTTTAATTATGTACCCAACCATACTCGTAAAATTCAGGCAATCTTCCAACAATTTGGAATTGTTTGAAATGTTCTAAAAATAAGTTTCTTTTATAACAGATTTAAACAATTTCCACGCGAGTACATAATACATTTCAAAAGTGAAACATTTTGTTTCACATCCGTTCGTAATCTTGATGTATCACATTCTCACCCTAACCATCAAACAAAAACCATAAAAAAATTATTTTATCATATATGATCCATGATAAAGCTGTCATCTTTACATTAAAATCACTTTATTCAATCAATTACTTTACAGCCTTTTGAATAAATACAGCAAAAAACTTAAGTTCTAGATTTTTTAATCAAAATTGACTTCCTTAAACTGATTTTTCGTTATATATTTTAGCAATTTTCCATGTTTTTCTATGTTTTCTGAAAATTAAATTCAATACTACGTCCCCCGTCCTGTGTACATATACTCGTATACACAGAGCATTTCGTTTTCGATTTTGTCGGTTTACGTAAAATATTTTTATTTTTTCCCCAAAAACCAGAAAGAGGATTAAAAAAGGATTTTCGTTCTTTTTTTTGAAATGGAATTAAAAAAATATAATAATAATAAAAATGAAATACACAAAAAAAATGTGAAAATTAAAAGCTCGGTGAAAAGTGTTTTTCTTTATGTTGGGTGTGTGTGTGTGTGTCTCTTTCTTTCTACGTTTTTTTGTACGTTTTCTTCGTACATAAAAAAAACGAGACGAAATTTTGGTTGAATAGTTTTTTCTATTGAAAATTTTCTTTTCATTAATCCAAAACACATGTTTTTCATCACATACGAGTCTCTGTTCATGCACCATAATAAAACACAAAAGGAAGGAAAAAATTATACTCCAGTAATAATTTAGAAAAAGGAACTAATGGTTTTGTTGTTGTTTGAGAATGTGTATTTGCTTCCGTCTTATATCTGGAGTTTATATAAAGTATCCCTTTCATGTAATATTAAGTGTTTAAACTAATCCGTTTTACTGTGAGTGAAACAAAATATATTTAATTTATTTTCTATGCTATTTAATTGAAATGAACTGTGATAATTAAAAAGAAAATACTTTTTATTCTGCATACGATGACAAGCTTTAAATTATTTAATATACAGTTCACGATTTATATCAGATCGTTTCACAGATTATTTTCCAATTAAACTTTCCACTCTCTTCCGTCTCTCTTCATGTCGGTGCATATTTACGTTTTAATTGCTTCTTCTTAAATTCAGAGGTTCAATTCAATCCTCATTCAAACCAAGCGTCAAAGCGCCACAGATTTTTCCACTCGAAACAGAGTAATTAAAATAAATTACCAAAAATATAATTCACGATAAATCATACCAAAAAATAATTAAATAAAAACGTCGAGATTGGAAATAAAAATTAATTTAAAATTAAAAAATGAAATTGATATTTCCAAGGAATTTTTAAAACCGAGAATATTTAAAACCGATCGAAGAACTGTTTTCGATGAATTGTTGTTTTTGTGTAAGTGTAGAAAAGTAAATTATTTCACTCATTTTATTCTTATATAGGATAAAAATTAATTGATTTTCAGTTCCCCGAAACAGCTTGGTTTGGATAGGCGGTTTTTGTCTAAAACGTAGTGGTATTTTCCTTAGAATTTTGTGGTACAATTGTGGTTTATTTAAGTGATAGAAATCAATGAGGCTCTTACCAAATTTAATTAAAATGGTGCTAACTTCTAAGAAGTTTCAGTAACGTAATTAAACAGATTCAGTTATTGACAGTTGATTTCATGTTGAAATTAAAATAAATTTTTCCACAAACGAAGACGAAAAACTAAATTAAAACACAAAAGGGCGAGGCACCAACAAAGTTAAGATCAGTTAAAAAAACATACAGATTTTGCTTACAGCAGTCTTTATACCTATACCGCTTTTATGTATAGCATCAGCTGTTGACTTTCGTTTTAACATTACACGAAGCTTAACACGGTGCTAAACCGTGCTGGACAAAATAAAAATTCATCAATGTTTGAATCGCAAAAAGGCAACGCTTAACATTCACTTCATGCATTCATTTATTTATCTGGCTGAATGGATCCGCTTAAAACGACGTGACGTGGATGAGAGATATTTATAAATAAGGACATTGTATAATTCCAACCACAGATTGGAATTAGAATTTTTCTATTATTATTCTCTTATTTAATTTTCATCGTTGTATACAAAAATTATACTTAAATGACAGCAACAAACATTTAGTTGCTGAGCTAGCTAGACAATTGCATTGTACCAAGTTTTGACTCATGTGTAAGTTCATTAACCTACTAGTATACTAATTATTACTTTATACTAATTATATCTTACTATACGTATACCTGTTGAGCTTGCCTTAACATATTCCCGGCCCAGCTTTGGTTGTTATGGTACTTGTTGTTACGTTACACAGGACTCACTCGCAGCCTTGGTAGTGGTGAGGGTGGTTGGTGGTTCCCATTATTAATATGCCCCAGAATCATACTATAGTGGTGAATGTGGTAGAAGCTCTGATCTGTAGCGCGTCTTCACTCTATTTCAGAGTTGCAATTTGGTTTTCAAGGTCGTCTGTTGCTGGTGTTGTGATTTCCTCTAGCGAACTGTCTACTCCTGTCTTGTGTTTTATATATGTATATGCGCTGAAGTCCTTTAAGTGAATACGATCAAGTAATACCTCATGTGAGGTATGAAACGTTGTTGTCATATTATTTCCGGTTGCCCCAGTAACTATTATTAATGAATCAGCAATCTTTTAATATGCAGCCGGGATCAATCCTTATTAGTACAGAGTCCTTGAAGGTGTATGGATGGATCCCACGATTGCAGATGATATCAACCGTACTTTCGTATGGTACTAAATATATCCATTGATTAGGTGCGTGGAGCTTAATCCAATGGTTCGTTGCGTTCATCATCTTGCCCCGACACACTGTGTGTAGATTTTCTTGGTTCACAATAAGCAAAATTTTGCATAGGAATTAGGTTGGTTTAAACATTTGACAACTGTTTACATCATCCCTTGTCATTGTTGCGAAATATTCGCTGCAGTCATCTATGGCGAGATAATTGTTTGATGTAATAATTTGTGATTGAGTAGTACCGTGATGTATATCTGGTACAGGAACTACTGGCAACAACGTATGGTCCCACAGACAAAGTCAAGTAAGCCCTGTTGTGTATCCTTCAAGTTATTTAATACTAGAGTTAATTCGAGGAAACCGATTAACACCGACCGGACCCTATCCTCGTATGTTCTTGGAGCTGCGCCATCTCTTGTCGTAGTTGGTTCTGCCTCCTTATTAAGTTGTTTATTGCTGTGGCAGTGTGGTTTGTATTATGTTTTACCATCTTCACCGTGTTGTCAATCAAGGTTGTTTAGTTCCTTATCAGTGACAATAATCGGTACTTGTTGTTGTTGAGCTTGTCAAACCGATCCTCATATTCTCGCTTTACGTTGAGTGAGAATTCCAAACATGTCCCCTGCTGAATTGCCATTGCAGCTGATCTAGAATGTTACAGTTTAGTCCATACAGCCACTTTCAGACTGCTTGTAGTTCACTTTGAGCTACTTTATAGTTTTTGATATCTTCTCAATAGCTGCTCATGTTGTATTGAGTCGCCAGAGTTCATTCCATAGCGACAATATCTAACTTACCTATCTTCTCGAAAAAAATTCCTGTAGACTTCCTATAGTTTTGGCGTGACGCGGTGGTTGTTGTCTAGGCGATGGCTTCTTCTTCTCAGTAGTAGTTGTACTGGCATCATTGGTTACTACGGCTTGCGTCGATGAGACTGGTTGCATAGGTATTGTCTCCTTTGAATCATCTTCAATAGGTAGCTTACATAGTTTTGTTATTGGTCGTTTATATGTCCTGTCCTTGCATTTAATTGTTCAAATTCGCACCAAGTTATCCTCTCCGACATGAGTGTCAATAGCCCGTCACAACTTCCATCGTGAAACCGATAGTTGATCATCTGCTACTAGTACCAGGTCGTTTACTGATAGATTTGGTTGCACAATCCTCCATTTGGTCCATTATTGGAGTTGGTGAAAATATTTTGCCGAGCATCGTTTACAGAAATGTTGTGCCATCTTTTCGACCCATGTGTCATCTGGTTTTTGGTAGCCACCTTTGGTAATATCTTGAGGAAGTCGCCAATCAGAAAGTGGCCTGGTGTTAGTGCTGTTGTGTATCCGAGGCGTCGTTGTTAAATGGAGTTAGTGGCCGAGAATTGAGAACTGCATCGATTTGAGTGGTGAGAGTATATAACTCTTCGAAAGTAAGAGTTGATTATCCTATCACTCTCTTGAGGTGGAATTTTTTGGACTTTATCCCTGCTTTCCACATTCCACCATAGTTCGAAGTGTGAGGAGGTATAAAGTGACAGTTTGTACATCAGTGGCCAGCATGGTTGCTATGTCGTCGGGTAATGTTATCCTAACTAACAAACGCGTGTCCAAGCTGGGTGCACAAATTAATTGTTCACCACATAAGGACACTAGAAGGTGCACAAAGGTATGTCCTGTTGAAAATAACTGGTTGCTATAGGACTACCCCCAAGCTTGCTTTAAATATTATTGCAGGTGTTATGCTGATATATATATCAAACTGAAACAGAGTGCAAATATCAGCAATATTAAGAAAGGACGCCCAACTATGACAGGAAACGTCATCATTGAAACTGTCGAGACAATGGACGAATTCACATATCCGGAGAACGAAAGGAAAATGAAGCAACTTGTGGCAGCAAAGATGGAATATCTTCACTAAATTAAGATAACCGTATGAATTCTTTCCAAATGTTAGGGTGAGGCACAACACGTGAATTTCACTAAATAACTGTTTATCACAATTTATTACTGAACATGGTAACTTCCACAGCTACCTGGTTAGATTTAGAATTAAGGATAATGAACTATACCTCTGCGGTGCAAATATAGAATCACCTGACCGCATAATATTTGCATGTGTACTGTATCAAAATGAGAGACGAAGGCTTCTTTCTAACCTAACCAATGCAAATATTACATGGTCGGCTGATAAAACCACATTTGTAAGCAACAATGCGATTTGCAGCTTAACGGACTTTTGTGTACGTGTCATGCAATCGGAAAATATGATAGTGGACTAGACACGTCCATGTACTGGTGCAATGGATATGGCTAAAATGCTTGTATGAGAATCTAATATAGTTATAGGGAACGTAGTCGCTATGAACAAATATTATAAGGACTTACGGAAACCCATCAGTACAACCAGGGAGAGTTGTACTGATGAGTTTCCAAAATCTTTGAATCAATTGTTGAATGCAACTAATCGACTTAGGTGGGACATCTGTACATGTTGAAAGTTGGGTTCTGGCAATAGTGTAAATGGCTGCATAATGAGGAAGTGTGTTGGAGTAAGCGCATCTCATTCGTCGTCGAGTTCTTCCAACGTTCGGAAATTGAATAGTGCCTCAATTTGTTATGTGATGGTCAGGAACTCTTCATATAGGTGTAAATAGGACTTCTCCAATCACTCGGCGGTGACTTCCCATAGTCTACTAACGAGGGGGTAGCTGGAGGAATAAAATGCCATTGGATGGTGTTCTAGGTACATCACGCTTCGCTCTGGCTGGGTCAGTTCCAACCTAGATGAAGGCTCTAGCTTACACATGAAGTATAAATAAATGATTCGTCTAATTAAATTTATTGCTCGTGGTATTGCATTACCTAGTTTAACTATGTTCAGAAACTGCTTGTGGCTGACATGCAAATTCTTAAGATGCAGTTCACGAATGAGAGCCTTTGTATGATGTGCTCGTGCGATAATATAATTGGATTCTATCATGGATGCTTGCTATCATATGTACCTCTGGCGTTTTCCAAGCGTCCTCTCACTTATAGCACACCATATGATCGTCGATATAATACTATACAGCGCTCAACACTTCGTTTACAGACAAACGCTTGACATACTCTTGGGCTTGGAGATTAATTTTGAATCGTAAAATAAATGCTAAAACGTGAGTTAGTGTACGTAGATTCGAAAATTTTAAAATCAACTCCTTGATCACGTCATAATTATGTGAGATTCAAGCAAAATGGGATGGAATTGGATTAACTTTTCACCATTCAATAGGTTTTCAGGCATCATACATATGTTTAATCTATCGACTGGGTTGTCATGGCTTGGTACAAAATGCCATTGATAACGATTAGCGCTGGACAAGATTTCAGCGCCACGGTTAGCCTGAAATGGTTTGAGTATCTTTGGGAGTTTGAATAGCCATCGCAGAACGATTGTTTTATCGGTACAAATTCGATAGTAATTTCGATAACTTAAGAGCTTCTAATGTCAGTTTCATTAGTCTAACAAGTAAGGTAGCGCCATTTAGTTCTAGTTTAGGAATGGTGAGCACTTTGATGGGAGCATCTCGGATTTTGGCAATTGTCATGTTGGTCTTAGCCCCTTCGCGGAGAATCTATGTAATTCCAATTGCTTATCATCTCGGAAATTTTATGTCGGTTAGCTGTGTTTGCGAATTGTTAGATACTTATGCAAGATGGTTGGTGGTACCTCGTCATCTGAATTAACACTCTGTAACCATAATGATTGGAATAGGATTTTCAGGCCAATTGTGACGGGTGACAATATGTCAAATGGAGCGTAGATATTATCCGTTTCTGAGAGGTAAATCCGCTTTGTTATCCTAGCAGGTGGGGTGGCGCTGATACTGACGTCCTCAATGAAAGTAGTCATCAACAGAGTTATATTTTATGCTTAAGACGGATCTCAGATGACTATAGGCAATCTTCTCCTCGACATCTTTTCACGGTTATCCTTTGGAATATTCTTCAATAGTAATTGACTATTGGCCAATGAAGTTATTTCTCATTGTAGGGTATACCATTGCTAGGTCGATACTGTTACTACACAACGTCAAATCGCCCTAATATACGAGTATATTAGGTTTTAGCAACACTGTCTGCATCAGGATACTAATGGTTATATTTATCAAGCAGGTGGTGGAGTGAGGCTGTGGTTACGATATTTAACTGGTAGTGTTTTACTATTGAATTTGGGCTTTCCGTTCATAACATGCGATGGTAATTTATATCAGTATTGGAAATCGCAATCCGCTTAAATATTTTTCCGAGGTCTTCAGAAAGAATGCATTGATATTCACGAAATCTCACCAGAAAGTTTATTAAATTGTACTGGATGGTCGGTCTGACCAACAAATTGTCATTCAATGAATAGCCGTTATTTGATTTGGCATAGGCATCGAATACCGCGCGAACCTTAGTGATGGAACTGAATTATTGTATCGCGGGGTGGTGTGATAAATAAAATACCTGCCTACTGGGGTTTGATATCTCAGTTTCTGGGATTAACTCCGTGGGTCCTAACTCCAAATATTCACGAAGGTGAACTTGATAAAATATCTTCAACTTCTCATTATGGCTTAATCGGTTCTCCAGTACATAATATCTTCACTGGGCTTGCGTATAACTTTCTGCAACTCCTGGTGCATCTGGTTGCGATTTTGTTGTATATTAGAGATGTGTTGTATATTACGAGTAGTTAAAGGTTTTACTGGAATAATTTATTCAACCTTCCAAAAACTTTCGAATGCGGCCTCTATATACTGAAATACTTCAGTTGCTTCAACATGAGATGATGTGATGCTAGTTTTGTGATGGTACTTTCAAGTATTTGTACTAACCTGGTTTGAGCACATGAATATTCGCTTTGTTTATGAATCTTACCATCCAATAAAATCTGGAAAATGGGTTCACACCCAAACAGGATTTCTACTGTTGCACGCACATTAAATACTGGATCAGAGAGCGGTAGGGTATTGTCCAACTCAAATAATGATGTATTGATTCTTTCTAGATGACGATGGTAAAATCGTTGTGATCGATGGCTGGATTGATAAATAAGTTAACTTTTGATGTACCAGCATGCGTTTTGATATTACGTATTGATGGTATTGTCAGTCTTAATCCTTGGTACTTTCAGTTGATTTATTGATTTCTTTGCACTGTACTTTACAATTGTTGAAAAATGAATCCACCCAATGATGGTATACCTCATCTTGAGCTTTAAGATCATTTGCGATAAAGTATGCCACTTAAGGAGTGAACCAAATAAATTAAGAAATATAATATTGATATAGCAGTAATTTAAATATTTAAATGCTGGGGACTCATACTTGCCCATCCCCCTCCCACGACATCCAATGTTGTAGTCTGTTATATGGTTCTCTTGCAGTTCTCTCTTTCCAGCAAGGTTACTTTGCAAAGGAATATGTAGTCTAAACCAGGAATACTGATTATTGAGCCATTTCTTTGCTTTTTCCTTGTAGGGTCGATGACTGTTTTACGCTTCATTATAGCTTAGGCAGGGAACATTTCACTAATCTACCAACAGGGTAAATTACACAAAAATAATTATATTACAATTCTTAAGTTCTTTATTGCAAAATTTATTGAGTTATACTCGAATAGTCGTAAATCACATTTGAAAATTAGCGAAATGAAATTTATGAAAAATCTTTTTTACGTGATAATTTAAAATAATTTCGAACGGCAATTCCGAACGAAACCTCAATTTAGCTTCGAACTTTGAAGCTATGGGTCTAATAAACCTCGGAAACAACCAATTTTCGCATTTATCTTGGATATCTAACTTGGCTGTTGGTATAATAGGAACCTCGTGATTAATTAATTCGGATTTCGAATCAGTTGGTTGATGATACGACATCATTAGGGGATATGGTAATCTTGGCTGATGGTCGGCAAATATTGAATATACGAAGCACACATAAGATTTATTTCTCCTAAATTTAAAAAAAAACAATACACATATACACTTGTCACACTAAATATTTTGCGAACGAAATGAATGTAATGAAATGAATTTAAATTCGAGTATGCTGAGTTCAACGATGCTAGTCCCATTTCAAAGTTATTAATTAACCCATTAATCCATTAAGATTTTCGTTTTGCTTTCTTCAGAAAAGTTGTTCCGCAAGCCAAGACAAACAACTTCGTCGAACATAACAAGGCCGAAAAACCACATCCACCATATATAGGGTTTTTCAATAAGAGCACTTCAACTTTTTTTTGAATAAAACACAAACTGTTCGACTTTTGAACTAACTTTATTTTTATTAACAAATTTGAACATATACATTTAAGTATGAAACTCGATTTCTTTTTCATGACCACTTGAATGAATTTGACCTCATGAATTTTCGACCACTCTTTCGCATAAATCGGCCGAAATTCCAGCAATTTCACGATCTATATTGGCTCTGAGCTCTTGTAACGTCGCCGGCTTATTGGCATAGACCAATGACTTCACATAACCCCAAAGAAAATAATCTAGAGGTGTCAAATCACACGAGCGCGGCGGCCACTGGACGGGCCCATTTCGCGAAATAACACGCTCATCGAACTTAGTCTTCAATAACGCGATTGTATCGTGTGCTGTGTGGCATGTGGCCCCGTCCTGTTGAAACCACATGTCGCCCAAGTCCATTCCATTCAATTGCGGTCAAAAAAAATCGTTTATCATATCGCGGTATCGATTTCCATTAACAGTAACGTGGCGATCGTTATCGTCGATGAAAAAATATGACCCAATTACGCCGCCGGCATGTAATCCGCACCAAACAGTGACTTTTTCGGGATGCAACGGTGCCTCATGAATCACGTGTGGGTTGCTTTCTGCCCAGTAACGCATATTTTGCTTGTTGACAAATCCATTTAGCCAAAAGTGAGCCTCATCGCTGAAGATGATTTTTCGGTGAAAATCTGCATCATTTTCGATTTGTTCTTGAGCCCAATTCACGAATCGGCGTCGCTTCAAATGATCAAACGGCTTTAGTTGTTGTGTCAGCATGATCTTATATGGATGAAGGCCAAGATCTTTACGTAAAATCCGCCACAATGATGTCACAGAAAGGCCCAATTGTTGCGAACGTCGTGTGAGCGACACATTCGCGTCTTATTGAACTGAAGCCCTGAAGGCTGCTATGTTTTCAACACTTCGAGCACTTCTTGCTCTCGAGGGCACCGGAACATTATGTATCGAAAACGTAGACTCAAATTTTGCCACTATACGGTCGATTGTCGAACGGGCTGGCTTGTTAAATGGACCGTAAAATGGCCGTAATGCTCTTAAAGTAGCAGCAACAGAACGATTATTTTGATAAAAAATTTGCACGATTTGCAATCGCTGTTCACGTGTGTAGCGTTCCATGATGAAATGTATACTAATGAAGTTTCCAAATGACAAAAAATTAATAAAAAATATGGCGTCGTTCGCCGTCCCTATCGGAAAAAGTTGAAGCGCACCTGTTGAAATACCCTATACAAATGATCAACTACCGCTGCCGCATTCAGATGAAATTCCTGTTCCGGAAAGATCAAACCCAACTGAAAAATATTTACCACCAACTTTTGAATCTGTTGAAACCGGAGAAACATCTGCATCAATATATCAACCATCAAATGTCACTGCGCCATGCAATCACATTGAAATCTCGCAAAATCGTTTGCATATGGCAAGCCATTCCTTTGTCAAAGGATTTAAGACAAGTGAAAATTTTGGCTCCAAATGTTCAGATATATGGAGCAATAAATAGTCATCGTCATTTTAAGAATGTTTTCAAATCAATTGAGAATAATTCACTCGCTTTTTGCAATGATATCCGTAATTTGGTATCACAATGCACAATAACATTGGCGATTGTTAATCAATTCATCCAAAAGCAGTTTGGAGGCAGATCTCCTCCACGTTGCCAGCTCAAAAAATCCATTCCAATTGCAAAGTGATTGCGCTTTTAAGAAGCTTGCAATTGGGTCACACTAAAAACATTTGTTTTATGTGGTTATGGAATACACGTTATAAAGGCGACCAATACAACGAACGGAACTGGGCTTTACGTGAGAACATTAGATTGCGATACGACAACATCAAGGCTCTGCTTGTGCCAATTTAAAAAATATTGCTATCACCACTTAATACCAAGCTTGAAGTAATTAAAAATTTTATAAAAGCGCTGAATCCAAATGGAAATGCTTTCATCGAATTGCGCCGCATTTTCCCACGATCAAGTGAAATGAAAATAAAAGAAGGCTGGTGTTTGAATCTATGCGAACCTAAGTTTTGATCAAATGAAATTTAATTTCGCATCTTGTTTTTTATTACAGGAATACTTAATGGACCAGATATTCGTCGTTTGAGAGCTTGTGGCATGATGGAAATGTGTAAAAGAAGTTATTAAGAATGTTCTCGGAATTAATGGATCCATTGATTGGCGCAAATAAATTGAAAATATGCTTACCGTTTTTCATAATACAAACGTTCGAATGCCATTGAAAATATTTACGTTTTTTGCATTGTCATGTGGAAAAATTCGACGAAGAATCACCAGCCGAATCCGAGGAGCACGGCGAGCGTTTTCACCAAGTGACGGCAAGGCTCGAGCATTGGTACAGCGGCAAAAAGCTACATGCACTCTTGGGTGACATTTCTTTTAAATAGTTTCTATTGTATCTATATTTGTCGATGTGATGTTTATTCGATCGATTTCAATCGATTTAAATTCAATAAATGAACAAAAAATGTTAAAAAAGTGTTTTTCGTCGAAATGAAAAGAAAAAAGAAAAATAACACGAAAATGTGAATGTAGATGTGGTTTTTCGGTCTTGATAAATTCGGTAAAGTTATTTATCTTGGCTCAAGCCAATAGAGGCAACTTTGCTGAAGAAAGCAAAACGAAAATCTTAATGGTTCAAGAGCTTTCAACGTGAAAATGAGTGTATATTTTGACAAATTTTTCACTCAGATCCAAAAAATATCGAAGACGATATCTCAAAAAATGGGGACTAACTTTGAAATGGGACAAGCACCGTTGAATTTAGCATTTTTGGATTAGGTTTACCCCTGGGTGGCCAGCTTGTCACAAAAAAAAAGTTTGCGATTCAAGCACAGGGTTGTTTTACAATTATAATTATAACTATAAAACAAATCATCACGCATTTGAGAATAAATTCTACATTCTAGAAAATAATTCTCATAATGAATATTACATTTATCAAAAAACCGGAAAACAAAAATAGTTAGTTTTCCAAATTTCATTCTTTCTCATCACGATTTTTTAATAATTTTGATAGACTGGCGGAACCCGTTTAACTAATCTTGCGCTAATCTACAATGGTTGACACACTAGAGATTGGCTAATCCTGTTACAAAAGATAAAAACGATCGGTTACGAGCCATAGTTATTTCTTTAAAGAAAGCAATTCTAAAATTAAACATTATATTGATCAAAATGAGAAACCAAAAACGGGTACATGAAAATTTGTTTGATTAGTTAGAAAATGTGGACTCGTGATTAGTTGCTTTAATCGTGTATGACATTTCTATTTTTACTGCTTGATAAAATTTTATAAAACCAACTTTGAATTTCATTTAACAATTTCTTAGTTCCATGAATTAAACACGTCAACAATGGCTCTACACCTTCCAATCACATACAAAACTAGCTAATAATTCTACATATCATCAAATAAATCAATTTCCGGGAAGGTCCCAATTATCACTAATTAACTAACTATAACCACGAACAATTAAAATTGACACAACAAATTAAAAGTAGAATATCTTATCAATCGCTGTATATATTAAGGATATTGACGTATACGTAGCACCCATATATGTATTTATATTCCTTAAAACTATAACAAAAAAATTAATGATTTATTTTACGTATCTACATTCAACAGTGGAGTAAAATAAAGGATAGCCGAGCCTATTAAACAAAACAGCAAAAAAATCAATGAAAAGCATAATAGTAGGTATAATACAGCAACTTTACGAAAAATAGAATAAAATAAATGGTTTGAAAAGGAATAAAAGGAAAACAATTGAAACATGTTTTGCACACACACTACAAAAAAAGCCATGCAATTAGTCATGCGAAAATTAATTTTCCTCATTTTATTTTATTGTTGTTCTTGTATTCCGCTTGTCCTGATCTTTCCGTTTAATTTTATTCGGTTGCTTATTTTTACTCTCTGTTCATTTTTAATTATAATTAGCATCGACAAAGGAAAACCCTACAAATGTTTCCCTTTTTTTTTGTTTCTATACTTTTTTGTTAAGGAGATCAGATGATTTAAAAAGAAAGCTTTATACTTTCAAATCAATTAATTTTTTGCGTTTTTTCGATAAATGTTTTGTGCTTTTTGCGTTTTATGTTCTGATATGAAGTGACTTTTAATTTCCTTGTGTTTCCCATCCAATTAAATTCATTGTTAAAAAGTTTAATACATGTTGTTGTTGTCTCTTATATATAATACAAAATTATAAACGATGTTTTTTTAAAAAGGTGGTATTTTTAATTTGAGTGATCATTTAGAGGGAGAATAATAGTCAAAAATCCAATAATAATAAAGCGCGTTGCCTGTTGTACATGGTAAATCAATTTACGGTTCAACATCAATTGTGATTATAGGAGATGCTTTGCTTTTTCCGTAATACGATTTGTGTTATGTTCAGTGTAATTATCTCGTCTAAATTTTTAATTGGTGTGTTTTATACGCCTCCGCAGAGTATTATGGTACGTATGCGGCTTTATATAAATATACGTATATAGTGTTTCCGTTTTAAACCAATGTAAACTGCAATTAGTTAATCCTAATTTTGATTGAAGCTTTCTACTTGGGATATAATATAAATAGTTTTAAGCGCAGATAAAACAATTTAATCCTTTTTATAGCTAGCAAAACATTTAATTGAAAATGTTTTTTACAAGCAATTACGAAATAAGCTTATCTCTCGGAAACAAAAAAAAAACAATTTTCCCATCTAATGGTATCTAATGAACATAAAATAAGTTTTTTTTTATAACAAA
>OY829915.1:66870437-66922227 GCA_963691935.1 Nephrotoma guestfalica | reverse complement strand
GCCGCTGCTCCACTACTTTTTTTGACACTCTTGTTTTGGCACCGACGCCGGTAGAAAAGAAACCAAACCCGTAGAACTCTATTTTAATCAAGCAATGTGCGGCAACTTGCCTACTGCCTCATTGTTTAATCCATCAGTAACGTCGATGTTTGTGGTTATCAAGAAGGGTTTATCTATCAAAAAATTAATTTCGTATGGTAACCCTCCTGTGTCAATCGTTCTGAGTTTGAGAAAGCGATGAACTTAAGATGCTCAAATTAGGCGCATCTACTGAATGGTTATCATTAAAAAATTGAATTCCATTAGGTAGGCGTGCCTCCGCTTCCGTCTCTGAGCAGAATCTCGGTTCAATCAATTTCAACTTTTGTTCATCCAATCGATCTCCATTGCCAACCTGTGCTAATAATGATGAGAATTTAGCATTACCCTGCCGCATAACTTCGGTCAATTCATAAAAAAACAGTTCTCTTCCATACCTGCTGTCCTTCGATCCGCTGTGTTTTTTGCTTCCAAATGGTAGTGGCTCTAGCCAGTGACAACTGCCTCAAATTAACAATAAACATGATCAAAAATCCACCGAAAGCAGGGTCATAATTTCGCGTTATTTCTATCAGCTCACATTTACACGTTCTAACACCTCGTTCGATAATAGCGTTTGGAAACTTGAATTGGCGATTTTAGACGCATTATGAAAATCGTGAGTCCTATAGCAACCGCGACATTCCCTGTGAATACACATGCAAGATAGGCATTACAATAATCATCCGAATCTCTGCATTGAAAACAAATTTCCAGGCTGAGTTTGATGAAAAACATGTTCCCACATCCAGCAAGACCAGTCAAGAACAGTTGTAACAGGAGTGCGTTTTTTGAGGTTAACAACCATATAATATATTGTAGCAGCTCAAATTGCTTTGCGTTTGCCTTTCTCATGAGCTCGAGAAACTCTGGAGGCTCCATCAAGTTGTCTTTCTTCTTCCATATTGATCCGAGTTTATTCATCGTCACTGCTGGTACGTCACGCGTCGATTCCTGAATTTGGATCTTGAAGAAGCTTTTGATATGGATCGGAATTTCCTGTGAGATTGTTAAGCTACATTATAAGGCCTCCATTTTGATTGAAAATTCGCAGAAATTTCCTATCTGCGCCAGAACATCAAATTCTTCAATCCTAAAAAGGACAAATACTGTACATTTGTCCCTTTTAGGATTGAAGAATTTGATGTTCTGGCGCAGATAGGAAATTTATGGGAATTTCGAACCATTTCCCTCTTGTATTCTGTTAATTCTTTTCCCAGATCATAATTTTTGCAACTTATAATTTTTGGTATTTTCCGTTCACCCCCTCAAAAGTCCAGATAATATTCTTTATTTTCCGTCTAACCTTGGCCATAAAACAAACAAAATCACGTGGAATCGATTAAGATGGAATTGGATATGTTGAAAGGAAATGCGATTCTTAAATGGGTTTTGGATGAAGCTCCGAAATATGGCCACCTAGAACGGAACTGGGCCATTTTTTAACCGATATTGATGGGATTTTGTATTTTGGATGAAAATTGGATTCTTCAATAATTTTTGATTTTAGAACTTCTTGAATACGGCCACCTGGGTCGGAATTAGACCATTTCTTATCCGATTTGTGTGGGATTGGGTATGTTGGATGGAAATGGGATTCTTAAATAATTTTTGGAAGAGTTTCTGTAATATATTTATTTATCGATACGATAGAATATATTTACCGGTCAATCTGCAGTAGTTTCACCAACTGCGAAATTTTTAACGATTTCAGGCCAATTTGGGTTGGGCGGTGAATCAGAAACTTAATGCTGAGCAAAAATAGCTATTGTGTCGCAGCATTGTTTTCGCATATTGCGATTTGATCCACTGAATGATGGAAGAAATACAGGAACAGGAACGAAATGTTCGTTGGTTCTGTCTTTTGTAGTTCAAGTGGTTGGTTTCAACTTGCAATAAGAGTGGTCCGGTTGAACTCATTGTGAATAGCTATTTGAGCAACTTTGTATTGCAGTACCGATACGATTTCATAACCTTGATTTGCCGCCTCTCAGGATATGATTGGTATTGAAACCAATCAGTCATTAACCGACTTCTTCGTAGGGATACAGGTGAGCATAGGGAGATTTGAGCTGAGAAGATTAATTTGTACATACTGATGCTTTGGATTATCTGGGTTGCAAGTATAAATGCGAACGTCACGTTCAAACGAAGGCCCTCCAACACCATTTACAAAAGGCACTGAGATCTCATTTGCTGTTGGATCGTTATAGCGACTATTGTCAGACTGGCAATCTCTACGAAACACCAAGCCTACCTCAACCTACCTGATTATTTTATAAGTTGCACACACTTGCAGTCTGCGTGTGTTCAATAACGTAAAGCTGTGCATATTTCCTAGTTTGTTGGGTAGGAAGCTGCAAGTAACTTGATTGGTAATTAGATCCACGGTGAATCTTAAAGACGTATGGTTCAGGAATTTTTACAATTTCTAAACCCATTGAATCGACGGAAATCGCATAATTCACCCATCGACTTGGCACTTGAAACAACCGATAGTTTTAAGTGGTTGAATTTGAGATGAGCTCTTTTTGTAGCTTCAATTTGCCTGTACGGTAGAATTTTGTGAAAAGGCCATCCGATGGTCATCGAAGTTTAATGCTTCTTGTCGGATTACTTGCCTGAGGTACAGCTGAGTTGCTTGACGTTGTGATAAAAACTGAGCTAGGTGAGGTTGGTGTTATTCAGGACTTTATAAAGCCCTTCGAACTTGGGTAGCCTAAGACATCACTATATAAGTCGGGAATGACGTTGTTCTACAGTTTATTGACTACGTCATGTGACGTTGGCGTTTTGCCTCATTTCTAGCTGTACTCCTTTTTTCACCAGGAGTTTAGAGAGGCGAGATATAAATTTAAAAGTAAAGAATTAGGATCAAACTGCTGATAGATTTATATAAAATTAAAATTAAGATGGAGATAACGAATTAAATTTAATGTTACAATCATGAAATCCAGATGTGGCCGAAATTTTTCAGAAGTTTTCGTTATCGTTATCGTTAAAAATTTAACAGAACGAAACAAGTTGCAAGACATTTTGTGGTTCGTAGAATGCTGTGTGGCCGAAAAAAATTTGAAGAAAAAAAATGTTGATCCAAGAGTGTTTTGAGCGTGACGTATATACCATTTTGGGCTACTATAAAGGGTGTTCAATCTGTTAGTTTTGTTTTATATTTAAAAAAAAACACATAATATATGTTGGAAATTCAAAATTTTTGATTTGTTCTATGCCATTTTGGAAAACAAGATCGTTCATGTGACTATCACGGCTCTTGTTACAGGCCTGCATCCGAACATCTAAATTGTTGATGATTTTTTTCAATGAAAGCAGTTTGATTGCCTCAATTTCAGCTCGAATAATTGCTATACACTTAATTTTTGAAAAACTCAAGTCTAGAGTTTCACGATTTGTGTGACCTGGGACACCGTCTTGTTAAAACCAAAGATCATCTAAATCAATTTCAACGTTAAAATGCGACCTACAGTGGTTAACGACAAGTTTAATTGTTGTGAACCACGCCTACAAGAAATGATTGGCTCTTCAAGGACATTTTCACTTACAGCGGTTACTGTTTCACGAGTACGAACTAGATGCTGCGATGTTCATATGCTCTACGACCCGCAATACATAGTTGCCACCGCCCTTCAATAGTGAAGGACTATCATCTGATAACTCATCTGCGATCATGAGTGTGAGTACAATGATAGTAAAAAAATAAGTTGCCTGGTACGTACTTTAAGCCGTAGAATCCGAATCTGCAATAAATAATAAGAGTTCCTATTTTAATTTCAAAATTACCCCCCGCCCCACTTAAAAGAAGGGGAGGAAGTATACTAATGCTAGCACTAATGTATGCCCTCTCCGGAATGATTAAATTTTGATAAGGACATTTTTTGTAGAGTGCTTACTTTCTGAAAATCACCCGGTATAAGACACGTAACCTTATTGGAACTAAAAAATGAAATCAATGATAATTTAAGTAATTATGATTTCTAAACTAGGTTAACCTAGGTTTGAAAATCTGCTGCTCAAGAGGCTGAAACCTATAATAGAAGAATCATGTTTAATTCTACCATGCCTATTTAGGTTTAAAAAATAACTCTATACAGGTAAACAGGTTCACAGAATAACGGATGTCATTGTGGATGCACTTCAGAACAAGAATAAATTTTCCAGTATTTTCTTGTATGTTACACAAGATTTCGACAATCTGGAGACATCGGCTTGAATTTAAACCACACCGAGACCTACCTTAGCAATTTTATAAATTCTTAAATCCTACATCGCAGATCAAGACTTTCGAGTCAAACTTGGAAATGAGTGCCCTGAACTGAAGAGAATATCAGAAGCTTTACCACAAGGAAGCGTTCTTGGACCTATTCTGTTTCTACAGATACTACATTTGCTACATTTGCAGACAATACCGCTATCCAAACAAACTTAAAATGCAGTTAACACCACGTAACTGAAGCCAAATGAGTACATGTCAACTTTACAATACAAAATGTAAACTGGATTCCCGTGGTTCTTAACCCAAGCCAAAATCCATACAGAAATACAGCTATACAATACATTGGCATGATTCTCGATGTTACATTAAGATGGAAAAATATAGGAAAAATACTGGCTCATGGATAAACATTTTCTCAATACAATTTTGTTGTATTCTGTACAAGCAAATGCAAATATTAGTACAGACCCATAGTATCTAATTCTTGGGTTGTGCCGAGAACACCAATGTACAAATGATACAATGCTTCCAAAAAAAGTGCTGCGAGGGATTGTTAATGCCCCATGGGACATTATAGGAACGACAATTTTCATATGGACTTGAAGATGAAATAAAGAAACAAGCAATGAAACACGTACAGTGATTATCTCAGCATGGAGATGCAGGTTTCGGTGGAATCGTGAACACCACCAATGTGACTGGGAAGACTGAGCTGGGCAGTTATAATTAGAATAAGACATTTATGTAAAATGAGTAACCAATAAATTACCCATTTTACAATAATTTCCAGTTCTAATTATATTATCCCACGGAAGTATTGCGTCTCTGTTTGTTTGCATTGGCTGCAGTTGGTTTGGCGAGTTTAAACGTAGCACATAAACACCAATGACACTGAATACTCTTTTTGCAGTTAATGTGTTGAAGGCATTGTATTAGATTGGATTTATTGCATCAAGCTCTGACAAAGGGTCCGGTGCAAGCCGTCCTAAACGATCATAAACGCAAATATGTGCCAATAAGATTTTGGCCTTTGTTCTCGAGTATTTTGAGAACGGAAATATCATAAATGGTCTCAAATGTAGAATGAAAAAAGTGTTATTTCACCAATGCACCGAGTCACAAGACGTTAGTTACGACGGCATGTTCGAATTACTCCCCATTCATCGTATTCTTCTGATCTGGCTCCTAGCGCCTCTATGGTAAGAGATCTGCGTCAATTGCAAAAGTCATAACCAAAACAAACGCCTATATTGAAGTCAAAGAGAAATAATTTTACATAAAAGGCATCGAAATGTAAGAGATGTGTTGGAATGAATCTCTTTCAAATGGTGGTTGATAAAATCGAATTTTGCAAAACCAGTTTTTTGATTGACTTTGGACTTATGGAGTCATCTTTAAGCATGATAAAAGATTTACAAACATCAGGTTCAAAAATACTTTTTAGATTTTGGCTTCAACAGTTTACAAAATACTTTTTCAAATGACTCACACGTACGCAACTTATTTTCTAATTCGTTCCCAAGTTTAGCCCAAAAAGAATCAATCAATTCTTGGTTTTAACAGTAATTTTATGAGTTCGTTTTTTCTTATGTTTTATTTAGAGTTTTTCTTTCCATAATTTACAATTAAAGTTTTTGATTAATTGATTATATTAAATGGCAATTAATTTCCCAATGATCATTATTTCTGTCAACTGTCATTAAGTGCTAACTTTATTGAATTCTAGCACACTCTACTTCAGAAAATCGTTAATTCAAGCGTTTTTGTGGTTCAATGAAATTGGGCCAATTCTTGATTAGCACGAATTCAGCCGCTATATTTTTCGGATGATCATACCTAATCGAAGGTTGCATTCAAGTGGACCAACTTGATTGGGTTCTAGAACACTTTATGTCAGAAAATCGTTAATTAAACGGGCTTGGTTGTTCAATAGATTTGGGCGAATTCTGGATTAGCTCAAACTCAGTCTATATGTTTTTAGGGTGGTAATGAACAAGCCTGATAGAAATATGCAAGCAGAAGTGCCAACTTTATTGGATTCTGGAACACTTTTCCAATTTAAAATTTAAAATTTAGTTTTTTTATATTAAATAACTTATAGATTTAATAGTAATCTAAATGTAACAAAAAAAATCTATCAAAAAAGTTGTATAGTTTTCTTGTAATATCGATGTTTAATTCTGAGCAGTTTTAAAAAAATTAAATTTTTCATTTTAAGTTGGATTCATTTGAAAACGCTATCTTCACGATTGTTTTTCATAAAAACGAAGCTTATGCCAGATAACCAGATAATCTTTAATTCAAGGATCTTGTTCAATGTAAGTGGGCCAATTAGCACAAACTCACCTTGTTAAGCTAGCCGAAAGTTGCCAGTCGAAAACAAAAAAATCGATAATGCATCTAGTGTCTTGCCTAATTCAGCCGAAAGTTAAACAAATTATATATTAAATTGAAATATCCTAGCCGAAAGTGACTAACCTACAAAATCAGCCGAAAACATGTGTATCATAACAAACAACAAATACAATTTGCAATTTAATCGATAATAGTTTATTGTTTCATGTGTATAGCAGCATACGGCCAACTTTCAAACATTTATTATATTTTCACGTTAAATGTATTATGTTTGGAAAAAGCCTCATTAAAAGAAATTTGTAAGGGTAATAACTTGAGAAAGTATAGTAATAAAGAGAATGCCATATCTATTTCATACAGCCGAAAATTTCCGTTAAAGAAGATTAGAAATTATCAAGCTTTAAATTGTTTATAATTGTCGTTAAAGTGGTTTCCAATTCAAGACTATGTCAGACATACTCCGATCTGACTACGTTAATTCGATGGGCCGTGGCAATAGGCAGATTTTTATTATAGGTTAGGAGTGAGTCTGATGAGGTTATAAAGTGATAAAATTTTTATGTTTCCCTTCTCCTGACGATAAAATCGTCCATCATTCGAGATTCAGCAACATGAACACCAATCTGTCTAGGCGGATTCGACAGCTCATGACCATCGGTAGATTTTGATTACAGGTTAGGGGTGAGTCTGATAGGGTTATAGGGGTGAAACTTTTATTTTTCCCTTCTTCTAACGATAAAATCGTCCATCATTCGAGATTAACCAGCTAGACACCAATCTGAGTATGCCGATTCGATAGCCCATGACCATAGGTAAATTTTGATTGTAGGTTAGGGGTAAGTCACATGGGGTTATAGAGATGAAATTTTTATGTTTCTCTTCTTCTGACGATAAAATCATCCATTTTTATGTTTCCCTTCTCCTGACGATAAAATCGTCCATCATTCGAGATTCAGCAACATGAACACCAATCTGTCTAGGCGGATTCGACAGCTCATGACCATCGGTAGATTTTGATTACAGGTTAGGGGTGAGTCTGATAGGGTTATAGGGGTGAAACTTTTATTTTTCCCTTCTTCTAACGATAAAATCGTCCATCATTCGAGATTAACCAGCTAGACACCAATCTGAGTATGCCGATTCGATAGCCCATGACCATAGGTAAATTTTGATTGTAGGTTAGGGGTAAGTCACATGGGGTTATAGAGATGAAATTTTTATGTTTCTCTTCTTCTGACGATAAAATCATCCATTTTTATGTTTCCCTTCTCTTGACGATAAAATCGTCCATCATTCGAGATTCTGCAACATGAACACCAATCTGTCTAGGCGGATTCGACAGCTCATGACCATCGGTAGATTTTGATTACAGGTTAGGGGTGAGTCTGATAGGGTTATAGGGGTGAAACTTTTATTTTTCCCTTCTTCTAACGATAAAATCGTTCATCATTCGAGATTAACCAGATAGACACCAATCTGAGTATGCCGATTCGATAGCCCATGACCATAGATAAATTTTGATTATAGGTTAGGGGTTAGTCTTATGGGATTATAGGGATGAAATTTTTATGTTTCTCTTCTTCCGACGATAATATCGTCCATCATTCGAAATTCTGCATCATGGACACCAATCTGACTAGGCCGATTCGATATCCCATGAACATAGGTAAATTTTGATTACAGGTTAGGGGTGAGTCTGATAGGGTTATAGGGGTAAAATTCTTATGTTTCCCTTCGTCTGATGATAAAATCGCTCGTCATTTGAGATGTTGCCCCATGGACACCAATCTGACTAGGCCGATTCGATTGCTCATGACCATAGGTTGATTTTGGTTATAGGTTAGGGGTGAATCTGTTGAGGTTAAAATCGTCCATCATTCGAGCTTTAACGAGATAGATACCAATCTAACAATGCCGATCCAATAGCCCGTGACCATATGTCGATTTTGAATATAGGTTAGGGATGAGCCTCATGGAGTTATAGGGGTGAAATTTATCTTTTTCTCATATTCTGACGATAAAATCGTTCATCGTTCGAGATTTTGCCAAATAGACACCAATCTGACTATGCCGATTCGATAGCCCATTACCATAGATAGATTTTGATTACAGGTTAGGGGTTAGTCTGATGAGGTTATAGGAGTGAAATTTTTATTTTCCCTTCTTCTGGCGACAAAAATTGTTCGACAAAACATAGGGAAAATAAAATATTTACTCATAATCTTTCAGCCTAAGCTTTTTTCATATTAGGACAGACTCTGTATTTGGCAAAATCTCAATAGGTGAACGATTGTATCGTCGAAACAATGGAAATGGAATATTTCACCAATATAACCTCGTCAAACCCAAACCAAACATATAATCAAATTCTACTTAGAGCCATGGTTCATCAAATTTGTACAGTCAGATCGGATCAAAATCTTTATATACAAATCTTTCATCAGCTAAACGGGACTATTGTATAGATGCTGTTATGAACATTTTTATTTTAGAAAATTGATGATTCATTTGTTCCCTTTAAATCTGTATTGCCGGCAATTGTCGGATGAATATTGAAGTTAAACTTTTTATTGATGCAATCTGCATTTTCGACGCATTATAATATTTCCGGCTGAGATGGAAAACATAATATCTGCAATGCAATCTTTCGGCTAACTTTGACAGTATCACAAATTCACCCACTATATTTTTCAGATGGTTATGAACAAATCTGATAGAAATATGATATCAGAAGTGCCCACTTCATTGATTTCTAGAACAGTTTTTGTCAGAAAATTGTTTATTCAACGTTCTTTGATGTTCAATGAAATTGGCCCAATTCTGGATTAACACAAATTCAGACCGTTGCAAAACTAGAACGTTAAGTTTGCACGATTTTTGTAAAATTGTACGTATGGCAATATTTTTTATCACAGGTCTTAACCAATTATTTTATATCAAATAGTACTAAACACAAAAAAATTACAAATTATCATAATTTAAATATTTTGAAAATGAGTTAAATTATCTAAGTAAATTATAGAAAGTTTACATTCAAATTTATCAGATATTCATCTTATTAATTTAAAAAATTTAATCGATTTGTGTTCTAAAAGTGGTTTGAGTATTAGAGAGAGTTAGCACGAAATTTTAAACATAATTAAATAAAATGAGAATAACAAAAAATTTAATAAATATATCAAAAATAATTTAGGAAGAAAAAAACATTAATTTAAAAGTATTATTTTCAATTTTATCGTATTAGATTATAATCAAAAAGGCGAACAATCTGAAATTTCAAAGCAATCAGCTTTGAACCAGCAAATATGGGTCAGACGGTAGTAGTAATGGTTCGAGCTGGCCTCTTCCAAGCACTTGTCGGACATGAATTTAATTTTGTATTGTAGAAGAACCCTAAATGAAAATCAAAAACAAATTGTTGGGAGAGGCCTGCTCGAACCAGTAGTACAATCGTCTAACCCATATGATTGATATGAAATTTGTCTATGAAGTTCATTAAGGATTCTGCTACAATACAAAATTAAATTCATGGTCGACAAATGCTTGAAAGAGGCCAGCTCGAACCACAAGTACTACCGTCTGACCCATACGATTGCTTTGAAATGTGTCTATAAAGTTCATTAAGGATCCTTCTACAAAAAGGGCCAGCTCGAACCATTAGTACTCCTGTCTGACCCATACGATTGATTTGAAATTTGTCTTAGGAATGCGTTAAAGATTTTTCAACAAAACAAAATTAAATTCATGTCCGACAAATGTTCGAAAGAGGTCAGCTCGAACCAATGTTACAAATGTCTGACCCCTTACGATTGCTTTGAAATTTGGCTTAGCACTCGGTAATGATTTTTCTACAATACAAAATTAAATTCATTTCCGACAAGTGCTTGGAAGGGGCCAGCTCGAACCAATAACCCAAATATCTGACCCATACGATTGCTTTGAAATTGGTCTTAGAAAATCGTTAAGGATTCTGCTACAATACAAAATCAAATTCATGTCCGACAAATGCTTGGAAAAGGCCAGCTCGAACCACTAGTACTACCGTCTGACTCGTTGTTCAATATTCAATATTTTTCAGACCTCAATGAACATGGCAAACAGGAATATGGTATCTGAATTGCTTATTCTTTCGAACATTTTATTTCTATTGCTTAATTTGTTCTTCAACACAAATATTATTGAACATTTGCATTTCGTTTGTTTAATATAGTAGCTTTTAGGGGTATGCATCTAAAAATTAATCTTTTGAGATTAGTATAATTTGGATACAGTTGAAGTAATTCTTAAAATTTAAAATTAGCAATCTTTTAATAAAAAAACATAGAAACCAAATTCTAATTACTTTTTCTAATTACTTTATTACATATTCCTTATGGGGTATTTTTTAATCGATACAATTTAATGCTTTCTGTATTTTATAAACACCCACACATTTATAAATATTTCCAATACTTCAAATATTTTGTTTATTTATATTTTCTGTTTTATGATTGTTGATGAGTTTCCATATTCAAATACGATATGACTAAATGGAAATTTACGTACACAAATTAAAAGTTTTTATCTCATTTTGGCTTCCACCGTTATTGTAGGAAGAACTTTTAGCTTTTCTTTTATCGATAAAATTAATTTTTTATTTCAAATTAATATTTTATAAATAGTTATTTATTCTGCGGATTTATTATTGAAAATTGAGAAAATCTCTACAACTAACTATAAAGTGTTTTGAATAATTTTTGGAATTTATAATATTAAGAGGATAATTATACTAATAAATTTTAAAATTTGAATCATTTGAAAAATAAATTATTTACTTTGCAAAATAATATGAATATATTCTTGTTTTCAGGTGTTAAATCGATAGTATTTGAATATTAGAAATTTAATTTTAATTAAAATCGTTTTGCATCGAACATTGATTTCAATTTTTGCAATATTTTATAGAAAACGTAAAACGAATCAATAAATAAATTCGTCGGAATATACAAACAAAAATTAATTAATTGAACTTAAAATAAATATTATATTTATTTAAATATTTTTTAATGGGCACAAATAATTTCATCACTTGATTTTTTATATTTTGACATGTAAACTATTATTATAATATTTATATTCCGCATTACGTCGAAATAAATAAATTCGAAATTTTTATTCGTATTTAAATTATTATATTGAAATATCATGTCACGTTTATTTAAAAATAAAATAATAATTCAAATATATTATTATTATAACAACAGACATTAATTCGCATATCAATATTACATACTCGTATATGGATGCATCGTAAAAAATTATAATTTGTTTATTTAATTAAATTCTGATCGAATTGAAATTAGTTTTTATGTCATCGTTTATTCGAAACTTGATTTAAATTTATTTAATCCAATTTACATACATATAGTATTTTTTTTTGAACAAAAATATAGAAATGAGTTCTCGATTAAAGTTGATTCGAACAATTCAATTTAATGTTCAGAAAAACAATGTTCAATTTTGGTGTGTTTCTTCGCTAAGTTAAATACTATCCCGAAAATCCCGAAATTTATTGAAAATCATCACGATTATTTGTTCTATTTAGAATACACATAACCCTCTAATGCATGATTTTTTCACGAGCTGGCAAATTCAAACTAGGTTGAGATGATGTTCAATAGGACAAATTAATAGTGAAAAATTGTTTATAAGGCCAATCCACCAGGTCCAGTGCTCATTTGTGAATACTGAGAGCAATTTAAGAAGACTTCATGGAAGATATTATTCAGTTAATCGACTCAGTATTCGGCGTATTGTAGATAAATTTGAAATTGAATTTTCGTTACACGATACAAGAGTACCAGTGCGACAAAGAAATCCACGCACACAAGATAATATTGATTTGCTAGCAGCGTGTAAGGGAGAATCCAAATTTATCGGTTTCCTCGTCGTTCTCAACAATTAAATCTTTCTCAAACAACAAGATGGAGAATTTTAAGAAAGATCTGGGCTTACATCCTTAAAAAATTCAACTGATTAAAACACTGAAACCATTATATCACCAAAAACGTCATTTATTTTATGATTTTTCAAAATTGCAGAATTTGGATGATGAAAATCCGCATACAACTGTTTAGTGCAATTGACGCTGGTGGAGTGATTGGTCCACATTTCTTTGAATAAAATGGTCGAAGAGTAACAGTCAATGGAAAACGATACAGAACAATGTTTAATGATTTTTTTCCGCTGTTGTTGAGCATAATCTGAAAGGTATGTGGTTTCAACAAGACGGTACCACCTGCCACACAGCCACCTTAACATTCGATTTATTGAAAACAAAATTTGGTGATGAGATTATTATCTCTAGACTTGGTCCAGTAATTTATCCTCCCAGATCGTGTGATTTAACAACTTGTGATTTCTTTCTTTTTATTTATGCTGATAATCCCACAACAATTGTTCAATTTAAAATAAATATTGAACGAGTGCTATTGATGAAATACAGCCAGATTTATATGAAAAGGTGATGATAAATTGGGCTGATAGAATGCAGCACGTGCAGAGAAGTCGTGGTAGTTATTTAAATGATGTTATTTTCCATTCATAATTTATGTGTTTTTTTTTTAATTTTTTAATTGTACCATTCCTTTTGGAAAACTCTTTATCATCTATTCACAAAATCACAAGGCGAAGTAAAACAAATTCATTAAAAATAAATACAGGACGATTTCCAATTCAAATTGAGCTTTATCAGACTTTTTTTTATTTATTGTGGAACTCAATGAAGCATGTTTCATTCGGGTAGTTACATAAACTAAGATTGCATTTCACCCAAAATGCATGAGTTTCAGAAGTACATTTTGAAAATTTACAATGCCGGTTACCTGACCGATCGCGAAAAATACACCAATGATCTACTTGATCGTAAAGCGGACATCTGAAGTGGGAAGATATACTCTCTTGGGGGGTTTTGGGGGAAGGCGTTTGAGATGCATTTGATGGTCGCCCAACATTGCCCAACATTTATCTTCTCCAATATATTCCACTGAAACAGAGTGATTCCATTTCTGTCCGACATATTGGAAGTTCAATTTTATCTTGTGTGTGTGACCATTTTCGGATTTTCATTCGTTTATGGTTCCGGCCGAACAACCCATCCATCAATTCCACACCCCCATATGCCAGGTGTATTCCTTAAATATGTACGGAAAACCGATTTCATATTGAGTTGTTTCGTTGTTATTCCATCGCGCTGCTTTCTGTGGGTGCCTTTGTAGGAAATAAATGGTTTCGTACCAACATAAGTTGACAGAAGCCGTGCTGTTTTTGTTGTCGTATCACAAACCTGACGAAATGTCTACTCCAAAGCCATTTCCCACGTACTTCTCAGAGTATCCTGGCCCGATTTTTTCCCATTTAAGACCGCGTCACTCGACAGCTTACAGTTAGACACACAATTTGAACGGATCGTTCCCAAGCAAAATATTCCTCTCCTGTATAGATATTTTGGTAGGCCGATAGACGTGTAAAAATTATCGAAATATAGAATATGGTTGATAAGATTCGGTATATTTTTGAAAGACGAACAACCAATCGTGATCTGAATGGTCTTTATCGGTTAAAAGAGAATTATCGTTGAAGTGAAGATATCGGAATTTTTTTTAAATCTAAGTACAGTTATCACTGGTCAGATTGCTTCAAATGCGTGTCTAACCCCGTATGCCCGAGTACTGGGGTAGCGATAAACAGACATAAAGACTAAGACCTCAATAAATTTCAAAATGTGGTTAGAATCGACCTTAAATTTTGTTCTGATACTCCTTTGGCGTGCGTACATATTTGATTGTTCTGTTATATGAATAACAAGATCATGGTTCACAAAATATGTGAAGCAATCATATGGTGTTTTAAGTTCCTTCAACTTTGGTGGTAATGTTTTATCCACCCGAAATATTATATCGTTGATATGTAACGTTAAGTTTTGTTTTTTTTTTACAAATTATCGATTAGAGTTCTCGATTGTCGTTTTTTATTATCAGTACATCCTTGGGGGGATTGGAATTTAGATGCTGTTGTAACAATAGGTTCGTTTGCTTCTTCCTCTAATTCCGCTGATCGGATTCGCTTATTTCGACTATATTTTTTATTGATTGAACTAGGATGTAGACTTTGAGCTGGTGTCAATGACTCTTTTTAGTTATCATATCGTCTTCAGCACTATAACCACTGTATTTGTTAATGGAATTTGATCATCACAGTCAACCTCATCATAAGTGATTTCTATATCGGATGGATTGAAGCCATAAGTTCTTTAATTTTCGCATCGACCATTTTAGACATAGCGAAGCTTTCTTTTCATTCACATACATGAGCAAACCGACAACACGTATATTATTCACCCAAAATTTCAGTAAACATTTCTTCAGAGAAATTCACGAATACATTTTTTTTAAATTATTGTAATGTATAGATCCGACTGAAGGAAGGTAGTACAAAATGCAATCGATACAGTACTCCAAACTAATTTTTACTAAACTAACACCAAGAACGGACATAATACAGTCAAAACTACTTACCAATAATTTCGCTAGTCTTTTAAAACCACGAGAAATAATTTGTATAATTAGTTAAAATATGCGAACTAGCGCAAAACAATTATAAATTATTTTCAATCCAAACCCTGACTTCGACTGTCATTGGTGACCCGAAAGTGCATATTATGCCAACAATAGCTAAACTGTTGTGATGAGAGTAGAATAAAAGAAAAGAAAAAACTTGTGTGCAGTTCACACGCAGTAGAAGTGAAAATTTCTGGAATCTAAGCAGCGGGAGAATGAGACGAATGCAGTATCTGGAGTGGGATAATTGGAAGGTGTACAATAAACAAAATTTCGAAGTTTTTTTTAGCATTTTATTATTCCGACTCTATGTTTTCTATTTCAACGAATGACACGAGTGGTTTATGGTAAATAAAATAGGACACGAATGCTCTAGTTTGAATTCTATCAACATATCGTTGAAAGACTGCGTCGATAACAGTTTTTGAACGCGTTGTCAATTCAGTACGACTGCTGCACATTTTTAAATTTAATTCTGTATTGAGGAATTGAATAAAAGGGAGCGCCGTATCTAATGCAAAATTCACATTGAAATCCTCACTCAAAATCATTGGAATTTTATCATTTTTTCGACAAGGATTCTAGTTGAAGTGCGTTGATGTCAATTTGTGGGGTGACAACACGGGTTCTATCATTTACATTATCGTAGATTGCAACCCCATCTGCCCTTATATTTGATCTTTTATATTGAACAACAATAACGAAATTTGGAATCTCTGCATTGTTGTCATTATACACCCACGTCTCCGAAAAAATCAGAAAATTCGACGACGATGATATTTTGTCTAATTGAAGAGCTTCTACATGAGCACGTAAACTTTGGCAGATGAAGATAAATAGTAACAATCCTTTCCTCGTATTTATGAAATCAAATAAAAATTTCTCAATAGTCTAAAGTCTATTCAGGTTCTTCAGCCTTTGAAATTCAGCTTGCAATTCCAGCGACCATGATATTTTTTAACGAATGTGAAGTTTTCGACAAAATTAAAAAATAACAAAACATGGCGGAATAAAAAATTTGTCGAAATAACAAAAATGCACATGTATTAGTAAAACAGTTGACAAAAGCAATGTTAGGATTTTTTAAAAATTTTGCTATGAAAAGCAACTGCTCGTTAATACGCAATTAGTAAACTAGCGACTTCGGCAAAGACAATAACAAAACATTTAATTAATACGAAATTCGAAATGTTCAAACAACTAAAAATTATCCATATAGTCAATACATGAAAAACTAAAAAAATGGGATTTAGACGTTCACTGTATCGAGAATTGGCCAGCTCACAGAGATTTCTCACAAACACGGTATGTATACTTAGTTAGCTTATGACATTTTAAACAAACAAAAGTTATCCCCATTTTAATACGATGACGTAGACCCATATGTTATTGACGCCGAACTTGATCATTTTTCGAAAAACTAAAAAAAATGGGATTTAGACGTTCACTGTATCGAGAATTGGCCAGCTCACAGAGATTTCTCACAAACATGGCATGTATGCTTCGTTAGCTTATGACATTCTAAACAAACAAAAATTATCCCCATTTTAATACGATGACGTAGACCCAATTGTTATTGACGCCGAACTTGATCATTTTTCGAAAAACTAAAAAAATGGGATTTAGACGTCCACTGTATCGAGAATTGGCCAGCTCACAGAGATTTCTCACAAACATGGCATGTATGCTTAGTTAGCTTATGACATTCTAAACAAACAAAAATTATCCCCATTTTAATACGATGACGTAGACCCAATTGTTATTGACGCCGAACTTGATCATTTTTCGAAAAACTAAAAAAATGGGATTTAGACGTCCGTTGTATCGAGAATTGGCCAGCTCACAGAGATTTCTCACAAACATGGCATGTATGCTTAGTTAGCTTATGACATTCTAAACAAACAAAAATTATCCCCATTTTAATACGATGACGTAGACCCAATTGTTATTGACGCCGAACTTGATCATTTTTCGAAAAACTAAAAAAATGGGATTTAGACGTCCACTGTATCGAGAATTGGCCAGCTCACAGAGATTTCTCACAAACATGGCATGTATGCTTAGTTAGCTTATGACATTCTAAACAAACAAAAATTATCCCCATTTTAATACGATGACGTAGACCCAATTGTTATTGACGCCGAACTTGATCATTTTTCGAAAAACTAAAAAAAATGGGATTTAGACGTCCACTGTATCGAGAATTGGCCAGCTCACAGAGATTTCTCACAAACATGGCATGTATGCTTAGTTAGCTTATGACATTCTAAACAAACAAAAATTATCCCCATTTTAATACGATGACGTAGACCTATTTGTTATTGACGCCGAACTTGATCATTTTTCGAAAAACTAAAAAAATGGGATTTAGACGTCCACTGTATCGAGAATTGGCCAGCTCACAGAGATTTCTCACAAACATGGCATGTATGCTTCGTTAGCTTATGACATTCTAAACAAACAAAAATTATCCCCATTTTAATACGATGACGTAGACCCAATTGTTATTGACGCCGAACTTGATCATTTTTCGAAAAACTAAAAAAATGGGATTTAGACGTCCACTGTATCGAGAATTGGCCAGCTCACAGAGATTTCTCACAAACATGGCATGTATGCTTAGTTAGCTTATGACATTCTAAACAAACAAAAATTATCCCCATTTTAATACGATGACGTAGACCCAATTGTTATTGACGCCGAACTTGATCAATTTTTGAAAAACTAAAAAAATGGGATTTAGACGTCCGTTGTATCGAGAATTGGCCAGCTCACAGAGATTTCTCACAAACATGGCATGTATGCTTAGTTAGCTTATGACATTCTAAACAAACAAAAATTATCCCCATTTTAATACGATGACGTAGACCCAATTGTTATTGACGCCGAACTTGATCATTTTTCGAAAAACTAAAAAAATGGGATTTAGACGTCCACTGTATCCAGAATTGGCCAGCTCACAGAGATTTCTCACAAACATGGCATGTATGCTTAGTTAGCTTATGACATTCTAAACAAACAAAAATTATCCCCATTTTAATACGATGACGTAGACCCAATTGTTATTGACGCCGAACTTGATCATTTTTCGAAAAACTAAAAAAAATGGGATTTAGACGTCCACTGTATCGAGAATTGGCCAGCTCACAGAGATTTCTCACAAACATGGCATGTATGCTTAGTTAGCTTATGACATTCTAAACAAACAAAAATTATCCCCATTTTAATACGATGACGTAGACCCATTTGTTATTGACGCCGAACTTGATCAATTTTCGAAAAACTAAAAAAAATGGGATTTAGACGTTCACTGTATCGAGGATTGGCTAGCTCACAGAGATTTCTCACAAAGACGGTATGTATGCTTAGTTAGCTTATGACATTCTAAACAAACAAAAATTATCTCCATTTTAATACGATGACGTAGACCCATTTGTTATTGACGCCGAACTTGATCAATTTTCGAAAAACTAAAAAAAATGGGATTTAGACGTTCACTGTATCGAGAATTGGCCAGCTCACAGAGATTTCTCACAAACATGGCATGTATGCTTAGTTAGCTTATGACATTCTAAACAAACAAAAATTATCTCCATTTTAATACGATGACGTAGACCCATTTGTTATTGACGCCGAACTTGATCAATTTTCGAAAAACTAGAAAAAATGGGATTTAGACGTTCACTGTATCGAGAATTGGCCAGCTCACAGAGATTTCTCACAAACACCGTATATATGCTTAGTTAGCTTATGACATTCTAAACAAACAAAAATTATCCCCATTTTAATACGATGACGTAGACCCATTTGTTATTGACGCCGAACTTGATCAATTTTTGAAAAACTAGAAAAAAAGGGATTTAGACGTCCACTGAATCCAGAATTGGCCAGCTCACAGAGATTTCTCACAAACATGGCATGTATGCTTAGTTAGCTTATGACATTCTAAACAAACAAAAATTATCCCCATTTTAATACGATGACGTAGACCCATTTGTTATTGACGCCGAACTTGATCAATTTTTGAAAAACTAGAAAAATGGGATTTAGACGTCCACTGTATCGAGAATTGGCCAGCTCACAGAGATTTCTCACAAACATGGCATGTATGCTTAGTTAGCTTATGACATTCTAAACAAACAAAAATTATCTCCATTTTAATACGATGACGTAGACCCAATTGTTATTGACGCCGAACTTGATCAATTTTCGAAAAACTAAAAAAAATGGGATTTAGACGTTCACTGTATCGAGGATTGGCTAGCTCACAGAGATTTCTCACAAACACGGTATGTATGCTTAGTTAGCTTATGATATTCTAAACAAACAAAAATTATCTCCATTTTAATACGATGACGTAGACCCATTTGTTATTGACGCCGAACTTGATCAATTTTTAAAAAACTAAAAAAATGGGATTTAGACGTCCACTGTATCGAGAATTGGCCAGCTCACAGAGATTTCTCACAAACATGGCATGTATGCTTAGTTAGCTTATGACATTCTAAACAAACAAAAATTATCTCCATTTTAATACGATGACGTAGACCCATTTGTTATTGACGCCGAACTTGATCAATTTTCGAAAAACTAAAAAAAATGGGATTTAGACGTTCACTGTATCGATAATTGGCTAGCTCACAGAGATTTCTCACAAACACGGTATGTATGCTTAGTTAGCTTATGACATTCTAAACAAAAAAAAATTATCCCAAGCTAGAATGTCATAAGCTAACTAAGCATACATACCGTGTATGTGAGAAATCTCTGTGAGCTGGCCAATTCTCGATACAGTGAACGTCTAAATCCCATTTTTTCTAGTTTTTCGAAAATTGATCAAGTTCGGCGTCAATAACAAATGTGTCTACGTCATCGTATTAAAATGGAGATAATTTTTATTTGTTTAGAATGTCATAAGCTAACTAAGCATACATGCCATGTTTGTGAGAAATCTCTGTGAGCTGGCCAATTCTCGATACAGTGAACGTCTAAATCCCATTTTTTCTAGTTTTTCGAAAATTGATCAAGTTCGGCGTCAATAACAAATGGGTCTACGTCATCGTATTAAAATGGGAATAATTTTTGTTTGTTTAGAATGTCATAAGCTAACTAAGCATACATGCCATGTTTGTGAGAAATCTCTGTGAGCTGGCCAATTCTCGATACAGTGAACGTCTAAATCCCATTTTTTCTAGTTTTTCGAAAATTGATCAAGTTCGGCGTCAATAACAAATAGGTCTACGTCATCGTATTAAAATGGGGATAATTTTTGTTTGTTTAGAATGTCATAAGCTAACTAAGCATACATGCCATGTTTGTGAGAAATCTCTGTGAGCTGGCCAATTCTCGATACAGTGAACGTCTAAATCCCATTTTTTCTAGTTTTTCGAAAATTGATCAAGTTCGGCGTCAATAACAAATGGGTCTACGTCATCGTATTAAAATGGAGATAATTTTTGTTTGTTTAGAATGTCATAAGCTAACTAAGCATACATGCCATGTTTGTGAGAAATCTCTGTGAGCTAGCCAATCCTCGATACAGTGAACGTCTAAATCCCATTTTTTCTAGTTTTTCGAAAATTGATCAAGTTCGGCGTCAATAACAAATGGGTCTACGTCATCGTATTAAAATGGGGATAATTTTTGTTTGTTTAGAATGTCATAAGCTAACGAAGCATACATGCCATGTTTGTGAGAAATCTCTGTGAGCTGGCCAATTCTCGATACAGTGAACGTCTAAATCCCATTTTTTCTAGTTTTTCGAAAATTGATCAAGTTCGGCGTCAATAACAAATGGGTCTACGTCATCGTATTAAAATGGGAATAATTTTTGTTTGTTTAGAATGTCATAAGCTAACTAAGCATACATGCCATGTTTGTGAGAAATCTCTGTGAGCTGGCCAATTCTCGATACAGTGAACGTCTAAATCCCATTTTTTCTAGTTTTTCGAAAATTGATCAAGTTCGGCGTCAATAACAAATGGGTCTACGTCATCGTATTAAAATGGGGATAATTTTTGTTTGTTTAGAATGTCATAAGCTAACTAAGCATACATGCCATGTTTGTGAGAAATCTCTGTGAGCTGGCCAATTCTCGATACAGTGGACGTCTAAATCCCATTTTTTTAGTTTTTCGAAAAATGATCAAGTTCGGCGTCAATAACAATTGGGTCTACGTCATCGTATTAAAATGGGGATAATTTTTGTTTGTTTAGAATGTCATAAGCTAACGAAGCATACATGCCATGTTTGTGAGAAATCTCTGTGAGCTGGCCAATTCTCGATACAGTGAACGTTTAAATCCCATTTTTTCTAGTTTTTCGAAAATTGATCAAGTTCGGCGTCAATAACAAATGGGTCTACGTCATCGTATTAAAATGGGGATAATTTTTGTTTGTTTAGAATGTCATAAGCTAACTAAGCATACATGCCATGTTTGTGAGAAATCTCTGTGAGCTGGCCAATTCTCGATACAGTGGACGTCTAAATCCCATTTTTTTTAGTTTTTCGAAAAATGATCAAGTTCGGCGTCAATAACAATTGGGTCTACGTCATCGTATTAAAATGGAGATAATTTTTGTTTCTTTAGAATGTCATAAGCTAACTAAGCATACATGCCATGTTTGTGAGAAATCTCTGTGAGCTGGCCAATTCTCGATACAGTGGACGTCTAAATCCCATTTTTTTAGTTTTTCAAAAATTGATCAAGTTCGGCGTCAATAACAAATGGGTCTACGTCATCGTATTAAAATGGGGATAATTTTTGTTTGTTTAGAATGTCATAAGCTAACTAAGCATACATGCCATGTTTGTGAGAAATCTCTGTGAGCTGGCCAATTCTCGATACAGTGGACGTCTAAATCCCATTTTTTTAGTTTTTCAAAAATTGATCAAGTTCGGCGTCAATAACAAATGGGTCTACGTCATCGTATTAAAATGGGGATAATTTTTGTTTGTTTAGAATGTCATAAGCTAACGAAGCATACATGCCATGTTTGTGAGAAATCTCTGTGAGCTGGCCAATTCTCGATACAGTGGACGTCTAAATCCCATTTTTTTTAGTTTTTCGAAAAATGATCAAGTTCGGCGTCAATAACAATTGGGTCTACGTCATCGTATTAAAATGGGGATAATTTTTGTTTGTTTAGAATGTCATAAGCTAACTAAGCATACATGCCATGTTTGTGAGAAATCTCTGTGAGCTGGCCAATTCTCGATACAGTGGACGTCTAAATCCCATTTTTTTAGTTTTTCAAAAATTGATCAAGTTCGGCGTCAATAACAAATGGGTCTACGTCATCGTATTAAAATGGGGATAATTTTTGTTTGTTTAGAATGTCATAAGCTAACGAAGCATACATGCCATGTTTGTGAGAAATCTCTGTGAGCTGGCCAATTCTCGATACAGTGGACGTCTAAATCCCATTTTTTTTAGTTTTTCGAAAAATGATCAAGTTCGGCGTCAATAACAATTGGGTCTACGTCATCGTATTAAAATGAGGATAATTTTTGTTTCTTTAGAATGTCATAAGCTAACTAAGCATACATGCCATGTTTGTGAGAAATCTCTGTGAGCTGGCCAATTCTCGATACAGTGGACGTCTAAATCCCATTTTTTTAGTTTTTCAAAAATTGATCAAGTTCGGCGTCAATAACAAATGGGTCTACGTCATCGTATTAAAATGGGGATAATTTTTGTTTGTTTAGAATGTCATAAGCTAACTAAGCATACATGCCATGTTTGTGAGAAATCTCTGTGAGCTGGCCAATTCTCGATACAGTGGACGTCTAAATCCCTTTTTTTTAAGTTTTTCAAAAATTGATCAAGTTCGGCGTCAATAACAAATGGGTCTACGTCATCGTATTAAAATGGGGATAATTTTTGTTTGTTTAGAATGTCATAAGCTAACTAAGCATATATACCGTGTTTGTGAGAAATCTCTGTGAGCTGGCCAATTCTCGATACAGTGAACGTCTAAATCCCATTTTTTTAGTTTTTCATGTATTGACTATATGGATAATTTTTAGTTGTTTGAACATTTCGAATTTCGTATTAATTAAATGTTTTGTTATTGTCTTTGCCGAAGTCGCTAGTTTACTAATTGCGTATTAACGAGCAGTTGCTTTTCATAGCAAAATTTTTAAAAAATCCTAACATTGCTTTTGTCAACTGTTTTACTAATACATGTGCATTTTTGTTATTTCGACAAATTTTTTATTCCGCCATGTTTTGTTATTTTTTAATTTTGTCGAAAACTTCACATTCGTATTTTTTATCATTGCTTTTCGGGACAATATGTATCCCTTAAGTCGATGTTACTCGTGATAGTGTGCGACGTACAGGATCTGTTAAACATGTGTTTTATCATATTCATATACAATTTCATCAAATATACCTCCCTGGGACCTATGAATTGTTATTGCACACGCAGAGACTAGTGAAAATTGATTACGTTTTACGATCAATGTTTTATTAGGCACTAATGGTATAAAGGATGTTCTCCGATCGATTGGTACTGCCAGTCGACTAAGATTATACCTTTGTATTGATGCCGCTGCCTTTCTTCGGATTTTTTTTTCAATCGAGTATGAAAACAAAATAAAAGAAAAACTTCGCATTTTCGATTCATGTCGCCTTTTCATTTTATGCTTTTAATTTTTCGTTTTGTTTCATCGATTTTAAAATCACCCCGGTACTAAGGAAGTTTCACTTTAAACAGTTTCACTATGAAAATGTAAAATCCGCATTTAGGCAAGTAAATGGATTGCAGGGTTAAGGTAAACTATGTGACAAACAAGTTTAAATGTATACTGCTGTAACAATATGAGGAATTTAGTATTTAAACTTCAGAAGACATAAAAAAACGCACAAACTTATTCTTTCGTTCTATGGGGTTTCCCACAGAGATATACAAAGTTAAAAATACTCAAGCAACAAAAAATCAAGCAATTTATAGTTAGTGATAGTTTCAATGTACTTCATGTTTGATATGAAAAATCGATTAAACTAATAAATTATTTGCGAGAATCCTAGGACAACTTCATTTAGAATTTCGGCTTAAAAGTTAATTATCCATCTCCAAAGCATGCGAGAAGGACATTTTGTAATCATGATTATAAGATCCAGATCTTAAGCAATTTGTCCTTATGGTTTTAATGTTTTTCATTTTTGACATGAACAATTTATTACATTAATAAATTATTTGCGAGAATCTAAAGTGAGCTTCTGGTAAGACTTAGTTGATTGATGGACCAAATTTTAAAACTAAATTTCCCGAAGGGTTTATTTCTAGGATTTCCTCCAATAATTTATTAATTTAATCGATTTTACATATCAAACCTAAGGTACATTGAGGCGATAAGGACAAATTTCTTAAAATTCGGATCTTATAGTAACGTTCTAAAATAAGCTTCTGAACTGATGTGAAATTTTTAACGAAAAGTGTAGCTACACAAATTAATGAAAAGTGTAACTTCTAAAAAATGTAGCAATAAAAAGTCTAAATAGCACACCTACTAAAAATAAGGACCGTAAAAAATCATACTTCATGCAAATACCGGGATAAAATTTTATCATAATAATTCTAGTCTAAAAGTTGGGGGGGGGGGGGGGGGTTTATTACGAGTAAACAAACTTAATTCATTAAATGTTTGAAGTGATATACATATGCTACACTATGGTCGAAAAAAAAACTCAGAGATGATATCAAGTGTAGACATATGCCGTATAATAGTAAACAACTTGAGCTGTCTTGAACCAGTTAACTAAATTAAAATAAAAAGATTTGAAGTTGCTTCACGAAAACTTATTTATTGGTAATTTTAATGAATATTCTAATGCTCGTCAAAATACCTGCTACACTATGGCCGATTCAAAACAGTTAACCACATTAAAATAAAGAGATTTGAGATTGATTCACAAGTTTTTTATCGGTAAATTTAATGAGTATTCTAATATTTTTTTTGCTAAATCCTTGTGTGATACTCAAAGAACCGATGCATCTACCGAGAGTAAATGGTTGGTGTGCATTTTGGGGCTGGCGGAGTAATTGGGCAATATTTCTTTGAAAAGACGGCGCGATCTGCTACACAGCACGTGAAACAATGGTATTACTGCAGACTAAGTTTCCAGGCCGTGTCATTTCTCGCATTTGGCGATCAACATTGGCCACCAAGATCGTGCGATCTAACACCGATGGACTTTTTTCTTTGGGATGTGAAGGAAAAGTTGTATGCGAATAAGCTTGAAACAGTTGAACATCTTAAAGAGGAAATACGGTGTATTGGTGAAATACAGCCACATTTATGCGAAAACGTTATTCAAAATTTCAACAAAAGAACAACCCTGTGCCAGAGGTTTCGTGATGGCCATTTGCCTGATGTTGTATTTCACGTTTAATCGGAACTACTTTTCTTTATGTTGAAATACAAATGTTGGCCTAATTCAAAAATATATATGTTTTCTTTCAAATTAAATCCGGCGCTCTTGCTGAGACACCCTTTACATGTCATAGAAACCATTCATGTTATGGTCAAAATAAGAGATATCATTTTGTCAGGGTTAATAAAATACCTTTTAAGTAATTGATAAATTTTTAATCAATTTCATTTATTACCTTTTGTTCAAAATGGCCTCCTAAATTTGTGCGAAGGTTGTTGTGCGAAGTTGCATTTAATTTTTCATTTCAAATGCGGCGCTTATCCTTTCAATTAAAGTTTTTCTTGTGGATATTTCTGTTGCGTACGCCAATTCCTTAACACGTCCTCAGACGTAGTAATCCAGGGGTGTGAGGTCTGGGGACAGTGCGGGCCGAGGAAAAGGTCCACATCTACCAATCCTTGAGCTTGGGAGTGAATTATCCAAGTATTATCTTACCGTTAGTTTATGTGCCAGACACCGGCCATTTTGAACACAATTGACACATCGTTTTCTAAAACTGGTAAAAGTAGCTAAGGTAGCTGATTTTGAACAAATACGAGATAAATATCTCCGGAAAGGAGCTCTGGCAAAAAATATGGGCCAATAAGTGTTCGACCAATAACAGCAGCCCAAATCTTAACACTGAATTTCTTTTGGAAATAATCCTGGCTTTTCTGAAAATGGGGCCTCAAGATTGAAGTTGCTTTTGATAATTTTACATATTTTATTTAATTTGAAAGCCCCCAAACGTCATTTTTCTTAAACCAATTGTATTAAATAATGATTTAGTTAGAATAAAATCATATTACAGAATACGCTAAAAGTTATTTCGTGCCTTTACGACTACAATCACAAAAGTTAAAAGCGAGGTTTAAGTTAAAGGCGAGATTTTGGCAATGAAAAAAATTTAAAAAAATCATATCTCAGTTACCGTGACACTTCGGACATCAGTTCTTTGGAATGGAAACTTCCAAATGACCTCCCCAATCAGCCAAAAAATACTGCCACAAAATGTTGTAATAAAACTTATAAAAGGTAATATGTCGTCGGCCCCATGTTCTCGGCCAATCTAGAACTACGTTAGTTATTCTTTAAAATAATGAATCAATGATTTAGGGCGAACATTTGTTCCAGGTATTTTCAGTTGCAAGTTTAAACTCACTGGCCGTCTGAAACTATCTAGTACCCTCGTAAACTTTTCTAACTAATGATCGCCAAAAATTTTATTTGGGATTTAGTTCTGTAAAACAAGCAGGCTAGTCTAAAATTGGTATGTAATGCTCCACAAACCTAGATTTGGTATTTTGACTATTATGAACTGGAGTATCTGGAGTTATCTTGCTAGAAAATCCAGTTTTGCTCTTGATGAATGTACAGAAAAGGTAAAGGGGGTCTTCTTAGATGCCAATGTACTCCACGTTGTTCATTCTATGTGATGGAAAGGCTAAATGGAGCATAACCGCAGAAGAGAAAGCCCACATACCATTAGACTTCCACCACAAAAAAATTATCTTTTCGAAGTATAAGGTAGGTGGTCTTCTAAGATGCCAATGTGCTCAAATTTTTTCATTTGCCATTGACCAGTCCCGTCTCATATTTGCCATAACAAATTCACGTTGTGCAGGTTTGTGACAGGGCAATAATTTTGGTATCCGATTCATTTTTATGTAATTTAGGTGCCTAACATTTTTTAAAGCCCAACGGTTCGTGTTTTGGGACATATTTAATTGGAATCCGCTTTTCAAGCGCTTAAAGATTCGTCCTCCAGTTCTTCTTATCCCCTAAGTAGTAGGATTTTTGAAACAATTTGAAACCGATTAGATGGAGGAGTGGTAATCTTCTGCCTTTTTTTCGAAATGAAAAACCTTCTCCAAAAAGAGCTTGGATCTTGCCTTTTCCACGGTCGATAAGTATTTCCCAAGTAGCATTATGTTTATACAGCACTAGGCTATTTGACAGACCTAACAAATTTAAAATATTTATTCATTTATTAGGCTTATCGAGAAAAAAACCGAAGGCTACTGTGGTTAGATGCTTATGGAATTAAGGAATTTTGAAAAAACTGTTCTGAAACGAGATTTTCACGAGGAAACGGAAAAACGTGTGGTTATATAGTTAAGGGTCGCACTGTAGGTACACTGCTCAAGCTAGTTTTATACATAAAATGTAAGAAACGAGAAAAATATTATTTTTGTAATAATTGTATTTGTTCGTTAATAATTAACTGATCAGCAGGACTAATACCTCAAAATTACAGTAAACGCTCCAAAATTTTAAAAATAGGCAAAAAAGATTACAGAATGTATTTTTTAAAGAAATATTGAAAAAATTAAACATATCCACATGTTTTTTAGTGTGGAGTGTCTTATTAGCAATTTACCGTATTAGTGGTCCTGTGTTTCATGAACTAATTAATTTGCGATAGGAAATTTGTGGTAATAGTTTTTAGTTTTCAATCAAATTCAAAGTGATTAGTTACAGTACAATCTTGATTATCTCTATAGCGATTACGGAAAAGATATGTGGTGTCATATAATTTTATGTTCAGGCTAGTGTTCTCCATCACCTTCCGAATTTATTATCCTTAATTAAGAGCTTTCCTGTAATATTTGTAATAAGTCAGTAAAAAGGCTGCGAGAGAAACTTGGGGTTGGGTATTTTTGGTGTTATTATAATCTGCTAAAAATAGTTAAAAAAAATTTCAAATTTCGGTTTTAAATTTTAGTTTTATAAATTAAAATAAAATATTTCCGTTTAGAATGATTCTCCTTCTATTGCCTTAATACCAGACATATTTAAACTGTTTTTTTTTTAAATATTTTACGTGATTTACGAATACGGGAATCTCGAAATTCGAGATTTTGAAATACGGGATTTTGGGATTTGAACCGGGCTAGTTATAAGATTAAACAAGAAACAAATGTTTTAAGCGATTTAATTAGCATAAAAAATTAAAATGCACGGCGTATTTGCCCTTCAGCGACTAATTTTATTTGTGAATCGGGGCGAATCCTAATCTTTGGTTTTCCGCAGCATAAATGTATATAGTAAATTTTTCTTTTATGTTGAACTCGAGGAAAAATATTCTAAAATATTCTTAGAATTAAGATCAAACATTGTAATTTATATTAAATTAATAAGTCAAACATTTCCGACCATTCTACGAATTTGTTTATTTTGGGAATAACGATAACAGCGGAATTCGTTCCAGAAACTTTTCCAAATTCTCGTATAAATATTTTGATTATTTATATTAAATTAAAATTTTGTGAAAAACATAAATGGTTGCATACTTTTTATTGATATGGGAATTACATGCGATTTTTCCAATGCACTAATTATTTCTGTTTAAAATTTAATTTCAGGTAAACCAACTCCAACAGTTAGTTGGTATCGTGATGGTTTACCCATAATGGCGGAGACCACATATATATCTAGCAATAAATTACTTAGAAGTGAAATAAAAATTGGACCATTAGGGAGGCAAGACTTAAGTTCCCGCCTCTCGTGTCGAACGTTTAATCATCCGCGTGCATCACCGCTTGAATCAACCGTCCAATTAGATATGAATTGTAAGTACATATATCCCCAAATCGTACATAAATATAAAATTTATAATTGGTATCATATTATATTTGCCATTAATTGACCACATAATTGCATTACCATATATATGTACGTATAAAATAAAATTAAAATTAAAAAAAAAAATACTTCAATCAAATTATTCATTTATAAATTATTATTTTATAATTTATTTCATTTTTAATTATCAATTTAACTATATGATGGCTGTAATTTTTTGTCTGATGTACGTTCGAATAAATTAAATATTGATTGCTTAATGTGAATACAGAGAGTTATATGTTCGGTTAAATTATGATGTGCATTCATCAGTAACAGACGGTGCAAATGAAAATATTTCATTGTAAAATTATTATTGGTGTCAATTGGTATGGTTTTATGATGAATTGCATAACAAAACCGCCATATAGGTATGGAAACGTGTATTTTATGTTTTCAATTGATTGCTTGCGTTAAAATTATATTACAGTTTTTATTGAAGAAATAATGAGCTCGCGGCATATAAAATTAACGTAAAATGATAATTCAGGATGTAACGTGTAACAAACTACTGTTTAAACACAAATATTGAGTTTTCAATTCAACGGGGAAATTTACCAGAGGAAATTATTCTAAAATAACGAAATCATTAGAATATTTACGAATTTGCTTTGCCTGTGACTTCAGTACGAGTATTTTATTCAAAGTATTGCCCATTATTAGTTATACATTTTTCCCATCTTTCAGGCAATGCGTATATGCCACGCAAAAGAAACTGTTCTTCTTTTGAGGCAATCCAGTTATCGAGCCATTTATGTACATTTTCGTCGAAAGTGAAGTGTTCCTCAGCAAGCCCGTGCCCCATCGATGCAAATAAGTGATAATCCGACGGAGCCAAGTCTGGAGAGTAAGCCACATTTGAATGTATTTCCCAATTAAGTGTTCCCAACGTTTCCATGACCGATTTTGCTTTGTGTGATGGTGCATTGCCTTTTACCTTATTATGGGGCCCTATTATGAAAAAAATGCGATTTCGCATTTTCATACGATATCGCATTTTGGTATTATAGAACAATATTTTCGCAAAAATGCGCCCGAAGTCGGATGCGAACGCCAATTTTGCGAAACTATACTTGACAAATGCGAATGCTCATAAGCAGTCGAAATTTTTAATTTTCAATAGAATTAAAAATTTCGACTGAATGTTGTCCAATGATTCCAATTTTACAAGGTTTTAGATCAACAGTGGTAAATAGTTTTAGATGACATCAAAATTAGTGCTCTATTGTAAATTTGGAGCTTTTATTGTCAGGCGAACTCCACAGCTAAATTTCATATGTGAATATAGTATTAAATAATTGCTCTTTATTCCTAATTGCACTTAAGAGCATGTAGGCAGTTGCACTGAGCAATGTTAGACTGACGGCTGATGTATTTCATTTATTTTGCATTTTACATCACTCATTTGTAATTGTCACGTCTATATCAGTTTTAAAAGAATACATAGTTGTTGCAGAACCTCACAGAACATGTTACTTTCTGGGCTGTGACAAACATGCACTTTTCGTAACACACACAAATTCCTTGTGAAAATGCTTTTGACTTCTATGACTTCTTGTAGGAACTTGACACACGAGTGAAATAAAGCTTGTCAAACTCCATTATTACATTAGATACCGATTCGGAAATCTTATCCAATTTCGAGACCGATTTCCAAATCATGTATATTTTATTCAACTTGTTTTTAAATATTTCGTTGAAATGTGATTCGAAGTTGTCCAAAGATATTTGAAAAGAAAGCTCAATGGGGGAACTTTTAGGTAACGTAGTTCTTGTATTATTGTAATACTTTCATCTACCTTACCAATAGAATTTGTTAACTGTATCATAGGAATACTTTTGTTTGAATTTTATGGCCTCTCTCGAGTTGAACTCAATTTTGTTGTACACTTCAATCAGCTTTTTTCTCACATTCATTGCAGCACAAAAGTTGTAAGCTACATAATCGTTTTTTCATTCGCTAAACATATGAAATTTTTTTTTGTGAAAGGTAAAAAACAGTTTGAAGGTTTTGGATCAAGTAAAAGTGCTATTTTCTGCATTATAATTCACAGTTCTAAAATTTTGGTGGGTAGTGGATATACATTTGTATGTATTGTTAAGGATAAACCTATCCTTAATCCACTAATTTAGCTTGAGTACGTTAATACTCGAAACTACTGTTGCTGGCGCTGACGGAAAACACTTTTTTATTATTTCCATTTAATTAAGTGTCATATTATCAAAGTGTCTCTTGCGTAAATGTCACAATTGAGCCTTTAAATCGTGTCACCCAGTTAATTGATGGTCGATATGTTTCTCCTGACGGCCGTATGTTTCTCCTGACCTTCCTCCTTCGGAGAAACTTTGAGCGCAAGAATATGAAAATTCCTCTTGTGACTGAATGTGATACTTATGCACATCACTCCATTTGGGGTAGCTTCAATCTACCAGTAAGAGTACTCTTTATTTATTATTTATTTATTTAATAATCATTTTATGTCACATTGTCTTCCATCTTTAATCTTGATTTGAAAAGGCCACTAATTATGCCGTAGCGTAATGGACCTAGTCCACTATACCTCTATACACCTAATACTATAAGATCAGTAAATGGTATATATCTCTGATATCCTCGCTTTTGAATGTAATATCGACTGCCTTTGTAAACGATTGTCTTCTTATTACCATTCGAAACATTAAACCTTTTTGGTGCTATGCTCGTACAAAATTGAAAAACATAATAAATGGATTGAACGTTCAGCCCACTCTCTTCGACCACATAATGGTAGGTTTAATTCATCATCATATAATTCTTTTTATGGTTTAATCTTTGCAACCTGTTTTTGAGCCGAAGCACTCCCAACTCTCTCGCAGTTCAACTATCACGTACTAACTTGCACATTAGCCTGCCAAATCCAGGACGTACGGCTTTAGGTCCGACTTACTAGATCTGGCATGGATCGATAGGAATACGCCAGGGGTTCATTTCCATCAACGATCGTGATCAGATGAAAAAATCTCTTTTACATATGCCCCTATAAAGATTCGAACCCGGTACTTCCCGATCCAAACGTCAAACCTTTAACTACTGTGCCATTTTGTCGGCATCAAATAAATTTATGTTGTTATTCTATATCCAGTGGAAATGCGAATTTATTTTTGTACCACTTTTTCACAGCAAAAAATATTCCAACAGAATTAAAGTGTTCATGAAATGGGCAAATTAATATACCTCCGAAGTAAAGAAATTCGGCTTAATTCTAAGTTTTGTTCATTCTTTACTAAACTGGGCCTCTTCATACCTAATCCTTATGAAATTTTGTTTCTAAATTGATTTTGAATTAAACCATAAATGTTTGATGAATTCCTTGAATCCGTCTATTCTACACGATTAAAATAGATTTTGACTATGCTGTAGAGAACTAGGCTAATTCTTAATCAACAATTGTGAAATTTGCATCGCAGGTCTATATTGCAATTCTTACTCGTACGTAATTTGAACAATCTCGTATGTAATTTGAACAAGATTCTAAAATAAATCAATGATGGGCGCCTTCCGTCCAATTATTTACAAGTTGCATTTGAATTTTGGATTGAAAACGTTGCGAAGATAATTAAGATTATCGTCTTGAATTCGCAAAGTAAGATTTTGATTTTTGCAGCCAAATATTTATATTTTAGACTGTGGCTAACATCTCAAAAACTCCCGAAGCCAATACGTACAGTTATTTTTCTAATAGCTAAAGTTTTACTGAGACTACATTGGAAAATTGGGAAACATTTTTTAGTCATAATTTTTCGAGATTTTGCGACTATATAAATCCTTTTGAGATTTGGCCAATATCTTAAATACTCCCAAAAGTGAGCAATTCCGGAAATTTGCGAAACATGTATCGGTTAGTTTTCACTCTAATTTATTGAGTTTCTGCGACCGTATATAAGTCCTTTAGAGTTTCTGGCCATTATATCAAAAACTTCGACGGGAAACCAATGCGTACGGTTGTTTGTCTAATACCTAGGGTCCTACTGAGGCTACACTAAATGGCCGCAGAAACTCAAAAAGTTATTGTGAAAATTCTAACAAATAAATTTTCCTTAAATTTCCCATGCACTCTTTGTCTGAAGTATCTGAAGTACTTTAGTTGCATCTTATAAATATTTTGACCAGAAGTTCCCATCATTGACTAATTTCAGAACCTTCAAAATAGTTATTAGAATTACAGTGTAGACCTGAGATGCAAATTTTACAATTGTTGATTAAAAATTAGTCGAGTTCTGTCCAGCATAGTCAAAATCTATTTAAATCGTCTAGAATGGACAGATTCCAAACCAGCATCTACAATTTATGCTTTAATCCAAAATAATTGTTCGCTGGCTTTAAAATGGCAACCCAATGGTGATAGTGGTGGCACTTGTGGCAAGTAACTTAGTATCCTTTTTTCCACTGCCTTAGGGTGTCTTTTACAGCGGGGGATCCTGCTTTCTCCGTCCATTTTCTTGGGTGTGTCATCATTTATCTCAACACTAGAATTTGTCTCAAAAGTTGATTACATTTGAAAGCATTTCGTTCATCATTAGTTTGAGTTTGGGGTTAAGGGGGGAAAGGTAGTTTGTGACGATCTTCTAGTAAAACTTGAAGTAGCACACTCTACGCAGTATGGTGAAGTGATATGTTGAAAAGAGCAATCCATCTAAGCCATCTAAAAATTAAATAATATTTTTAGTAGAGGTGCCATTTGAAATGTGGGGGGAGCATTATGCCTTAAAATACTTTTTCTACCATTGTTATCTCACGCTTCTGTCGTCTGGTTTCCGCTAGTTTTCCACCAAATGCGAAACTTAATCGCTTGCAAAGTCTTATTTATAGTGAAGTTTCTGGTGTTTTTTCCTGGTCTCCGCTTATTGTTATGGGGTCCTTTCTTTACTTTTTCCAGCTGCAGTCCTGTATTTTTAGTCCAGCGTGTTCTGTGGTTTATTGTTTAAAATGTAACGAAGCGCAGAACAATCGTGGTGTTCTTGTGAGGCATCGACAAATTATTTTCAAGTATAATTCATTAATACCATGATCATTAATTATCATGATTAACGGTAGGTTTACCACAGAATTCGACTTTTCTAATTAACTTTCAGAAGCATTTTCGTTTAGAGGTTTGTGAGTAGGGCTTCATAAGTTACGTTTCTCGTGGTCGGAAGGTGATGCAGGTTTTGGAATGTGTTTTAAGCTGTGGTCACAACATTAACTCCTTGTGCACTTGAGACTTTGAAATGTGACGTCAGCTAAAACTAATCAGTCTACAACCTGATGTTCCATTATTTTTTAAGAAAAATTACTCCGAGCAATCTGAGATACTCAGAATTAATCGTGATAAAGCACCAATAAAAAGTAATTTTCGTGTTTGCTGTCAACAAGTTATGGCCGCTTCAAAAACCATCATGTATGCATAGGGTTGGCCCTAGCCCTAGAGGAAAATTATGACTGCTTAAAGGAAAATGATAACAGGATACGATCATTTGCCAAAATTCCTTCAGTTTGCCAAAGCGGCTGAGTGCAGTTCCGTTCTTTATAAAATCCCCGGTTTTCACCATAGGCCCATCGCTGCATTGACCCTGTGGATGCCAGCCAACTAAAAACAAAAAATAAAAAGGCAGCCATGGCAAGATATATTTTTATATTGTGTTGGGACAAAATGAAACTCTTGCAGGTAGTGTACCTAAACTATTAGATATGCAAATGTTTGAATATTTACTACGTTATGATTTCCAGTCTTAAACTCTTTCGAAATTAAACACCGTCAAACAAAAATGAGCTTTTCCCACAAACAGTTTCAGAAAATATTTAAAAATTTAGAAACCTTTGGAAAATTTAGTAACGTCCTTCGCATGAAATGTTTAAAAATTGGATAATTACTTTTTTTCTTACGGAGTAACACAAAACTATCGGTCCAGATCATTATGCATCTCATTTTAAGCGGAAATGACGTTTTATGTCAAAAAATGTTTTTCATCATAAATGCGGCGCTGTACAGCCCATACGGATTGACTAATTGGAATGAAACATCATGCATACGTTTTTTTTTGCAAATTATGAGATCCCAGTGAATTTGGCCGAAATTAGTTAAATACCAGAAGTGATAGTTCCAAAAGGAGCTTTTCATTTTTCCACGGAGATGACAGTTTCAGCATTTCATTAACGAGAAAAACGGTTATGAACTAACAGGTAGTTAGTTCATAACTGTTTTTCAAAAGTTCAAGTGGCAGCTTCAATACGAGGTAAAACATATTAAAATATTTTTAAATTAAAATTTCAAACAAAATTAGTTCAGATCATATTTCAAATTTTACCGAAAATGACGAATTTAGATAAAAAATATAATTCTATAAACTTCACCATCTCTCCAGACTAAAGCTTTTTCCATAATTTGGGAGATCCCAGTAATTTTTTTATTATATATTCTATCAAAAAAGTAACAGTAAATGATGATTTAAAAAACCCACTTAAAGGGATTGCAAACATTTGTTTTGTCGTTAAGTTGACACAACTGTCGTAAAGTTTGAGTTCGATCTGTCACTTAGTTTGTTAATCTTGCTCTATTATGTAAGTTCATCTCAAGTGTGTTGTGCGATTTTTATAATGCATAAAAATATTGAACAAAGAATTTGTCTCAAATTTTATATTGCAAATGGAATTTCGTGTGCCGAATCATATGTGTGGTACTCGTTCTGGTCGGCCATCACTATCTTCAACTGAAGTTAACATCGCTAAAGTGAAGAAAATAGTGACGGAAAATCGTCATTTAGGTTTGAGAGAGATAGCCTATGAACTTTCTGTGTCTCACGAATAAACTCGTGCAATTATACACGATTTTTTAGGCACGAAACGCGTTGCCGATCGACTAGTTCCGAAAGAGCTGAATTTTCTTCAAAAACTCAATCGCGTGAAGGTTGCTTTATACATGCTAGAACGAGTCAATTCCGGCCCGACGGTTTTACGAGTTTGACATGCAAACCAGTCAAAAAGCTCCGAAATGGCACTTGACAATTGAACCGAAACAGAAAAAAACATGTAAAAGTTGATAAAAACCCACGGTAATGTTCACTGGTTTCTTTGATTATCGCAGTGTTGTGCACACAGAATTCTTGCCAGAAGACCAGACGGTAAATAAAGAATATAAAAAGACCGGGTTTTGTGGAAAGAAAACTCATGGATTTTGCACCACAACAACGCACCATCTTACAAGGCTATCATTGTGAACGAATTTCCGACCAAAAACTCAACAAATATCATCGAACATCCACCGTATTCACCTGATATGGATCCGGCTGATTTTTTTTCTTTCCAACACTCAAATTACCAATGCGAGGCACCCGTTTTTAGTCGATAGAAAACATAAAAGAGAATTTGTGGCGAGAACTGAAGTCGATTCCGTAAAATGCGTGTAAAAAGTGTATTGTTTCGGAAGGGGTACTTTGAAGGTGATACAATAAATTTTAATGAATAATAAATAATTAATTCCCATTACTTTTTTGACAGGATGTACAAGACAGATTGTATCAAAACTCCGGAAAGATTCAATTTTTCGAATTAGAAATTATGTCTGGTGTATCCGGGATCTATGTATGTACATTTGTTGTAAAAGAAATTCGTGCCGCCATTATTTGAAGTTCTTATTTCCATTTTCCAGGGGCTTGTAAATGTGTTTTTTATTTACGACATAATCACATTCATAATTACATGTTTCTACAAAATCAAGTCTACAAAGCGTATTAAAATATTATAGGCCTATGTCAAAGAGAGAAAACAGTATTAAGTCACATACATATAGTGTAGTGTAGTACATATAGTGGTCGTTGCAAGCATGCACGATTGATATTTTCGTCTACTAGACAAAGTTATTCTAACCGAGTAGATAAATATTTTTAATTAATTCAAGACTATAATTAGACAATCCTATATATAAATCGTAAATACCTTTTTTAATTTAATAATAACTTTTAACACATCAGCACGATAAGCTTATCGTAATTTTCGGTTGTGATATTCCCTAATCCACCCTCTTAAAATATACGTATTTGGTACTTTGAAACGCTTCGAAAATAAATTATGACAACTTCCTTATTATCAGTGGTTTAACACTGTATTTACATAAATACAAGATATAAGCTACCTATAGAACAAATATATGCTGTTATACTTTTGGCTCGGTCATTAGTCATCAACATAATTCATAATTTATGTATTTCCGATTATGTTTTTATTTCTCCTTCTTCTTGAAGTAGCTTTATATGTAGCTACCTAGTATGTTAGTCTGGATGTCGTGTTGTACTTATCGAAATAGGAAGAAAATAGATGAAACCTCAAAATTTTTCAGCGCATGATTATATCGTATGTATGTGTTTATAAAAAAGTAAAAAAAAGGATAAATGTGAAAATCCTTTAGGTACTCTAGGATGGTATATATTATGTGAACATGGTATAGTTTTTTTATACTCGGTAATACTTTCTCGAATGCCTCATTGAAATTCATTGAAAAACTTAAATGAATTTGAGAATTTTTTTTTGTATTTTTTTGTGGAATGCTGCTCTACTTTGACAAGGGTTCAGGTTATGTTGCCTTCATTTTATTTGGTTTTATCCTATGTGTGTTCTTGTATCTGTCGTCGGTGCGAGGTGAAAATGAAATAATGTATTTTTTTCTCCATAGATTTTCCGTATATGTTTAGAGGAATGAAAACAGGGTAGGGAACATATAAAAACAAAAAAAAGTCAGAGTTGAATTTAGTTAATGTATCAATTTTCAATCTCTAACACATTTGGGACAAATAATTTTTTTTTGCTCCAAATTGTTATATAATATTACATTATATACATATAAATTGGAGATATATCCTATTTATAAATAGGAAGTCGAAAATTAAGAAGAAGCAACACAAATTCGATTAATTTTTGTTCTATTTATAAGTTATCATTTGAGATCTGGGAATGAAAAATTATTATAGTCCATATATATTTGTGCATAGCCATGTGTACCCCAGTCCAGGCCAATAATAAACGAATTCAAAAATATGCTAACTAGCTAGCCAGAGGTTAAATAAACAATAATTTATCATATATACGAAGAAATATTATTATTGGACTATAGGTATCCTTAATAATGATAAGGACCAATGATAAGGACAATTTTTCATAATTTAATTTTCTTGTTATCGTATATACAAAAAAATAGATAAAAGTTATACTTCAAAGTCCTTTTCTATTTTAACCAAATTGGTTGGACACGTAATTAATTATAATTTTTTTGTTGTGTATGTGAAACTATAAAAACCTAGCCGAAAGAAATTAGTTTGATAAAGTGCTTCCAGCATACATTCTGCTATACATATCTACCTAATCCGAATAATAACAAAAATAATGTTAAAACTTTTGTTATTTTTCTGTTGTTATTTGGTCCAAGATTTAATTCTTTTCTAATCTAATTCTAGGGCCGTTGGGTGGTACGATGAATGATAAGAAAAAATATTTTTAGTATGTATATGAATGTATTTGAGATGAGATGATAAATAAATTAAGATAATCTTTCTTTTGCTAATTCGCTTGTAAGAGTTGACAAGTATATTTCAAGGTAAATATATATAAATAGAAATATGAGGGGAGTCCATTCGCCCTCAGCAATATAAGTAAATAGGCATACAAAACGAGAAACGTTTATTGACAGATTTGCTCGATTTATGTTCATTAATTCAACGCGGGTGGTTAATTATAGCAGAAAAAAATCAAAAAACGCTAAACATAGTTAGTGCTAAATAAATAAATACAATTCAATTTAATTAACTAAACTTAAATAAAACGCACAGTTGGTATATTTCAGGAATAAATTCCTCAATGAAATATAAATGAGAGGTTTAATTTGTTAAGTAAAGTTGTGATTTTTTTTTATTATTTAGCGTGAGCAAATGTACACCGAATTTCGCGATGTTTTTGCAGGAAGTTATAGAATTAATTTAATTAAAATATAACGATTTTTTTTGTAACTTTATGTAGTTCTGTGGACACACCCCTCTGGATCTATATACGAATCAAAAACAAACAGAACCTACCACAACATTAATTTAATCTAAAAATGGTTTTGTCTTGACTTTGTTATAACTTATATGACTCTCGGTTGGTGTTTCGTAATACCGAAAAAAATTATAACCAGAAATTTTATCAATTAGTTTACCTTTTGGGATACGAACGGTAATGAAAACCAAACAATCAGTGAATGCATAATTGAGAAAATGTCAGAGTTTAAACTTCTGTATGCCGAGTTTAGTTGGTTAGTTGCGATATATTATTACTTTTATTTAAACGAGAAAAAAAATGCTTCTGCAAGCCGCAGATCATCTTACGTACAAACGCAATCACAATTGTCGAGAAATTTTGGGATAAACATATCATTTTGTTTCGATTGTGGAGTTGTCGTGAGGAAAAGGTTTTGCATGTTGGTGCGGAGTTGGTAGATGACTTATTAATTGAAGAAAAAGGTCAAAGCGTATTTTCGAGCAGCCGTTTACTTACAAATGGTAGTTGTACGTACTCCATGAGTGTGCGGAAGTTTCGTGAACTCTGAGAAAAATTTGAACTCGTATAGCATTCGTTGATCGGTCGTAATATTTTGCCATACGCAAAAGCGTGATATTTAATCGGAAGTTAAAAGACAAGTATATCCATTAAAAGGTGGAACAGGATGCTCATACGACGGATTGCAATATCCGATTTTAGTTTGGTAAGGAGAAAATGGATATCATTTGAACATTAATGAATTCCTGTTTATAGATTGATTGATTCATAAGAACTCCGAAAATCATATCTTGAAATATCGACAATTGGTACTTTGTTACATGTTTTTTTTTTGTATTTTGGCACTAGCTCCAAAATTTGGTGCCATTTGGTCCGTTTTCAACTTCTACAATTTTTACAATTTTGTTACAAATTTTTCAATTTTTCAAATTTTACATTTTTAATTTTCTTTTATTCATCTATCATGCATCGATCCCCTTTCATACTTTTATCTGATTTATTCTTATAAAATCATACACATTCTTATATACATGCTTCCCCATTCGTAATAATTCAGTCAGATTCCTTGCGCGCAAGAGGCCATCGAACATTTGTCTGTTCTGGTTGAAAGCAGAACATTTCAGAATCAAATGATCGATGTCCTCCACAACCAAACAGCTTTCACATAATTCACACTCAATCAAATTGCGTTTCTTCAAACACTCTTTCCAATTACCACGATTCAATCTTACACGTTCCATTGTTCGTAACATTCTAGTTTCTCTTTTGATCTCCTTAAAAAAAGATCGACTCAAAGGAGATCTAACCAACTCAAAGTACTTCTTGCCTTTCACCTGACATTTTTCAATAAACTCAGATTCACTTGAAACATGCGAAGTACATCTTTTGCATCCATGAATTCATATTCTTTTACACCTTCAACCAAGCAACCCCGTTTTGCAAGCATATCGGCTCTTTCATTACCTTCAATTTGTAGGTGGGAAGGTATCCATTGAAGAATGACCTCACCCCTACAAGATTGAAGGTTCTCATACAACATTTCCATATACACATTTACATGAGTTCCCCCACCCTTACTAATTAATTAATTCGGAGAATAATACTACTCTCCTCCTCCCTTGTGTCATTCCCAACTTGATCCCTTCCATAATGCCAATCAACTCTGCATTCATTATACAGATACTGTCATTCACTCTTACCATTTTCTCTTTTCTTCAAATTGTTTGCATTTTTAAAAACTCACTCCTAACCGATAAATAATTCATCCTCGCTTTAGTTGTATCACCAAAATTCAAACGCGCAGTTAGGTTGCTCGGAAGGACTTTCGGGTTTACCGGCCGAATCTTGGAAAATACATTCATATTCTCCCAGATCGCTCTTGATCTTTGTGTTTTTTGGTAATCTATCCCTCTTTGCAGCCTCTCTTTCATTTCATTCCCTCTTATAATTGAGAGGTGAGTCACCCAATTCAAACTACAGAGTGTGTATTGGGGTTGAATTAATCGCCCTCAATACCACTCTGGTACAATCATTCTCGACAGTCATTAACTTTTTAAACTCGACCTTGGACCCATCACCATAAATACTCATTCCATAAGCAATTTTGGATGACAATAGCGCCTTTCGCCACATATCAGTCACACTAGGTTGAGCTCCCCATTTCGGTCTGCTCACCCTTTTAATCACATTCAATCTGTTCTTGCAATTATCGGCTAATTTATCCATATGCACTCTAAAATTCAATCGCTTAACTATCCATATCCCCCCCAAATACCTAGTCAAATTTACACACTCAATTCTCTCACTATAAACTTGCACATCTACCGTATGATTTGTTCGAAAAGTCATACTACAACATTTTCTTGAATTTACACACAGATTCAATTCAGTCAAACATTATGATAGTTGATTCACACATTCTTGAACCCGACTCAAGGCCTCCTCGATGGTCCTCCCCTTGCCCATCAGGACAAAGTCATCTGCAAATTGCAAAATGACCTTGTCCGAGGAGTTAAACCTATGTACCGAGCTCGTGTATAGGTTGAAGAGAGTCGGTGAGATTTTACCGCCTTGGGGGAGGCCAATATTTACCTCTCCCTTCAACCTATACCCTCTATCACCCAACACTAACTTTCTTTCATTCATGAACTCCCATTTGCAAATTTTCCAAGGAAACCCGAAGTCCATAAGAGCCTGAAAAAGTTTCACTGGAACCTCGTCTTTCTATATTTAAAAATACCGCCACAACATACTTCTTTTCCTTTCTTACTTCCCATAAAAACTTTTCTACACATTCATTAGCTGAGTGGTTACGACGGAACCCAAAGGTGGTCACCAATTCACCAATTATCCAATCGACCTTTCATCATACCATTCACAATTTTGACAAATACATTCAACAAACATATTCCCCTGTTATTTGTTGCCAGATTCTGGTCCCGATCTCTTTTTGGAATGGGCACCACTTTGCTTTCCATTTTTCCGGTATTTGAATACTCATCCATACTTGATTAAGAATTCGAAGCAAGGCCACCTTGGCTTCGAATTCCAATCTACCAATCATTTTATAACTGACTCTGTTAGTTCCGGGGGTAGTAGATTTGGAAGTTTCTACAATCCCATGGAACTCATCCCATTCAAACTCCTTACACATGTCATTCATTAATTCACTTTCATTTTCAGGAAACAAAAATTCATTTCTGTCACCCAAATTATTTCTAACATCCATCACCATTTGTAGAAAGACACCTCCATTCTCTCTGTCATCTAACATTGCATTTCTACCTTTCGCTTTATAACTTCTCACTTTATTAAACTTATCCCATACATCCTTAGTTGTGGTCTTATGTGTTAGTCCCGCCAACTTTTCCTCTTCGTTCTTCGAATAGGCTTTTTTAATCTTGCATTCATTCTTCAATAATTTACTCTACATTCATGACCTATACACCTATTGAACTCTCTCAACGCTACCCTTTTTCTTTCATAATAATACTGGATTTCATTATTCCACCATCCATTAACCTTACATTCATTCCCTATTACATGTGTACAGCACATTTCATTTACTCTCTCCACCTCATCCTCAAGTTGGTTAACCTCATTTGCATCATTCGTTATGAGAATCGCATTCATACGTTCCACCCATTTCTTACCATTCAAAATTGCCTTACGGTCTATGTTAACATTTGCACCACCTAAAATCGCTACCCAAATTCTCATCTCTTACATTCCAAGTGCCCCTGTTGGAGTGCAAAACTCAAGCGCCGACCCATCTTCAATGCCAGTACAGGCTGGCATGGAGCTGTGCAATGTGCATGTGGTGATAAAATCGGACCTATAACCGTACGTCCTCAAATTGGCTGATACTGGCGTAAAAGTAAGGACGGAAAAAGCAAACCGCAAAAGAGTTGGGAGAGCCTTGGCCCCAGAACAGATTGCAGGGATAATAAAAAAATAAAAAAAAAATCGCTCATTAATGAAAATTCTAAAAATTTTGCCAACTTCAATTAGTAGAATTGTTTCATTTTGAATTGTGATTTTGCAGTAATTTGGGGATGAGTTTTTACTATTACCAAAAAATATTACCCGGGTTTTTGGATGTATTCAAAAACAACCCGTTGCTTATGTTCCAGTCAAAAATATTTGACAGGTATTCAGTAATTCGTTGTGCCAAGAAATTTAGATGTTTGTAAGTTTCGCTATCGTAAATTTGCAAGTCGTGTGTGAACTAATTTTGTTGCCAATTTAATTTAAAATTTAATTGAACTGGCGATTTTTAATTAAAATTTTTTTTTGCCAACTTTCGGCTATGTTTTATTTTTAGAAAAATTTATTTGCGAACACATTTTGTGTTATTTCACAGAAAATTTGACAGCTATTCGGTTTGAGATTATTTGATTACGAAACAAACACATACACACTGGTGCAACAAATGACGCACTTATTTTTGGAATCAACTATTCGGAAGAGGTTAAGAAAACCCCAATAAAGTCTAGTAGAGAATTAAAGGAGCAATACAATTTAAAAGTTTCAACTCGAACTTTTCAACGGCGGCCAAAAGAAAGTGGATTGATCAATTGCTACCAACAACGTAAGCCTTTCATTAGCAAAATCAACAAAAAAACGGCTGAGTTTTGTAGCTAAGCACCAGGGGAAAGAGAAAGAATTTTAGCATTCAATTTTATGGTCTGACGAGTCAAAATTTGAACTATTTCGGTCAAAGAGGCGTGAAAGTGTTTGGCGAAGTCGGGGTGAGGGACTCAAAGAGAAATTTTTAAAGAAGCCTGTGAAACACGGTGGTGGTAGTATTATGGTATGGGGATTCAGCTAACGGAGTCGGTGGGCTCGTATTGGTTGACGGGATAATGAAGAGGGATGACTACGTGCAAATATTAAATCATTTAACAAAATCTGTGCGCAAATTACATCTTGGGCGACGTTACACTTTTCAACAGTATAACGACCCCAAATTGACTTCGAAAGTTGCATCGACATTTAAAAATAAAAAAATTAAATTAAACTGCTCAATCCAAATGAGAATTTGTGGTCGATCATCGATCATAATATCCCGGCCACTAAATGGACTAGCAAAAGAGAATTTTTCAAGTTAATTAAGGAGACATGGGAAAACATTGGGATAGAGGTCACAGCAAAGCTAGTTGATAGCATACCAAATAGGTTGCAAGCAGTTAAAAACGCTAAAAAAAGGACCAACAAAATTAAATCACAAGCTTAAATCCTTTGAAATTAGTAGTTAGATTGTTTAGTGAAATGAATAAGGCCATTGAAATTTTACATCGAACTGTTTATTTTGAAGCAGCAAAAATAGTCCAATTTATAAAATTAATTAATTTTTCAATTAAAATTTCACTTATTTTGTTATTTTTTTTTATTGAATTTAAAAATGTTGAATGTACGTTTAACTTCATAAATAAATGCGGCTGAAAAAGAATTCTGCTGAAATGTTTTGTTAAAAATTGTTTTTTGTTGAGCGTCGTTCGGTTTATGTTGTCACATACTGTATGTAAACAAACAGAATTGCAGAACTTGGAGTGATGGAAATCCACACGAAACTTTTCAGACACCATTACATCCAGATAAAGTCTGTGTAGTGTGCAATTCATGCTGATGGAGTGATTGGTCCATGTTTCTTTGAAGAAAATGGTCGAAGAGTAACAGTCGATGGAGAACGATACAGAACAATGTACATAATGGTATAATGTAATCTTTCAAATAAAAAAAAATGTTGGTCTCACTGAATAAATTATGCGTTTTTTTCAATTTTTAAGTTGTATCATTCCAATTGGAAAACCCTTTAGTATGTACCACATAGAAAATGATGGACAATGAAAATAAAAAATGTTGTTTAATTGTTTTGCGATATGCTAATTTATCATAATATTATTTAATTGTTTTGTAATTCAGAATTAAATAAGCAGCTGATATTTGTTTCGACTTTGTATAATGTATATATGTAGTCTCGATTTTTTCACAGTATTACAATTAAAAATTAACGGACCAATTATGTAATTTGTATATTCAATGGCACAAAAAACTTTGAATTCAACCATCTTTGACCGAGAAAGACTCGGTGGCCCAGGGACTATTTTTAAACACTGTAGTTTTTGAGTGTTATTGAAAGCAAAGTTATTCGAGATAAACTTGACTGTTTTTTAAATTTCTAATTTCTGATATTTATTTATTCTTAGAAGTCGTTGGAATAATTGATGGTGGTATATTTTCAAGATGTTTGATCATTTGATCCTCGGAGTTTTATATGGTATTCTACCTATTCATCTTAAATTAAAGGAGTTATCGGCTTCGTTTTCGTTCTATAGTAGAGTTTATAACTAGTTTCAAAGAAATGTTTCTCTTTTATAGGAGAGTTCGTAAATTTGTACTGTCAATTTTAACAAAAAACATTTCTATTTGTTATTTCAGTTGCTCCATTAAATGTAAGGCTGTTAGGTGCCCATCAACCACTATCAGCCGGTAGGAGATATGATTTACTATGCCAAAGTGCAGGCTCTCGACCACCAGCAGCGATAACATGGTGGCGAGATGGCCAACGCCTCGAAACAACAACCGAAACGGTAAATATTATTTTAAAAGAAAAAAACTACAATAATGAGTAATTCTTTTTATCCTTAGACCTCAAGTGATGGTAACCAAACAACTAGCACCTTATCAATAACATTAAGTAGGCAGGATGCAGGACGTTATTTATCATGCCGTGCCTACAATAACGCCGTTCCATCCGAAGCACTCGAGGATGGATGGCGACTGGATATTCAATGTAAGTAAAAAAAAAATCTGCAATTTAAAATATTAAATTACTAGATGTAGTAATTAAATTGGAAAACTACTCTGTAAACTTATGGAATCACCTGAGTCTTTATTCCAGTGTATATTTTTTCTGGTTCGAGAAATGTATTTCTGAACACGAGTTTGAACTTATAAATTCATATAGGCTTTTAACTGAAAATTTGTTTTTTTTTAATAAAATTCAGAATTTTAAAAATCAAATTCGGTACGAATGATACTCGGGGTGATGTTAAAATTAAGACGTGAGCAGGTGTGTTTTAGAATTTTAGGAAAAGTGGACACATATGTATAAGTTTACGGAAGCACTGAATTTGATTTTAAGAAAACTGATTTTGACTATCAAAATTCTGTCCTGAATTTGATTTTTAATTTGACGGTACAACCTATACAAGCTTCCAATATTTACAAATAAATCAATAATCTAGATAAATGATAATCTTGAGAGCTTTAATATGAATGTTATTATTTCAGTTTTGACCCAATATTTCGTCTTTTTTATCTAATTTCGGAAGAAACCGAAAGAAATAACTATTTTATACCGGGCGAGGGTATGGAAACCCCAAACACTGGATAAATAATCATTTTAAATCAGACGAGTGAGGGGCAACATTCAAATTTGAAATGGTAACGACAATTAAAAAACAACGACGACAATGTAGAGAATGTAGACAATGTCGAAAATTATTATTTCTGTTAGCAATTTGGCTTCATTTCTACCTCACACTAAAAAGTTCAAACCTAAATTTTAAAATGGTAATGACATACTTCTATATAATATGTGGTGATATACTCCGAAAGCGGAATAATAAGAAAAAATAATATTCCTTGCATAAACCTTTGCTGTGCTAGAACAATTTTAAAATATTCGATAAAAAACAAATAAACTATATTAAAAATTAGAATTCTATACACAGTTAAATTTTTAAACCAAATTCAGAGCTTCCAAATTGAGCTACTCAAGGAGCCTCAATGAAAAAATCATCGCCACGCAATAAAATGTAAAACCACAAATTTATGGAAGGATTAATTCGAGCTATAAATCGCACTGTACAAATTATATTCCGAAAAAATCAGTCAAATACCCAAATATTTATACTTATTCTAGCTTGTAAATCCAACACGTAATAAAATTCGATTCGAACACAGAATTCATTCGTGTGGCCGCTAAATCTCTATGCCGGGCGGCATTTTACTTAACAATTGGGTGGAACTTGGGTAACGAAAGTGAATACAGTATTCGCTTCGAAAAAGTACTTGATAGTCGGCATTGCACAAAGAATTTCTTTCATAGCCACGAATTTAAAGTCGTAATGCATTATGATTATCGATGAAAATTTTATTTGGCCACGCTAAAATATATCTTCATACGAATTTATATATACGAGTATATATTACCAACTAGAATTGATTTGATATTCAGACATATTCTCTCCAGACGTACGTATGTGAAGTTATCCCCTGATGTTATCGCCGATATTCAAATCAGGCAACACTAACATAATTATATCCCTCTACAACTCTTGTGTGAAGTTATCCCCGTCCCGTTTTATATTATATTTTATTCCAAATACACTTCATATGTGAAGTTAACCCCGAATTTTATTATATGAAACATCAAATCGTATTTTAAAATTATTTTAATTTGCAAATCAAACAAAATAAATGCAATAATTTAATAAAATGAAGTAAAATAATTTTAAAATTGGAAAGATTATGATAATTTGGTTATAGGACGAAAAACCACATATCTCACATTAAGGAAAACACTAAAAAATTCGTACTGTTGCAACTTAGCGAAATTGGCTCCGAACAAAATATTTCCAATTAATTAATTTTTGGTCAAAATTGACATTTTAATTTGACATGTAAAAAGTATTAATCTGGACCCGTTCATCACTTTTGGCAAAATATGAGTAAAATCATACCATTGCAGCCTAGCGAAATTAGGCTGAAAGCAAAATATTTCCATGTACTTAATTTTTGACCAAAAATAACATTTTAATTTGACATGTAAAAAGTATTAATTTGCCGGATCAGAGCTATATGATTTTGAGATGGCCAAACCTTTGCGTAATTTTTTGCAAACTATAAACGTTGCTCTGAGTCTAATTTCGCTAGGTTGCAGCGGTACGATTTTGTTCATATTTTGCGAAAAATGAGGTATGAGTCTGGCCATCTCAAAACCATATAGTTCTAATCCGAAAAATTAATACTTTTGTCATGTGAAATATTCTGCTCTGAGCCTAATTCCACTAGGTACCGTTACAGTACGATTTTAATTCATATTTTGCCAAAAGTGATGCACGGGTCTGGCCATCTCAGACTTTTTCATGTCAAATTAAAATGTCAATTTTGACCAAAAATTAATTAACTGGAAATAACTATTTTGTTCGGAGCCTAATTTCGCTAGGTTACAACGGTACGATTTTTTTAGTGTTTTGCTAAACGTGAGTTATGTGTTTTTCATCCTATAACCAAATTATCATAATCTTTCCAATTTAAAAAATATTTTACTTCATTTTATTAAATTATTACATTTATTTTGTGTGATTTTCAAATTAAAATAATTTTAATATACATTTTGATTTTTCATATAATAAAATTCGGGGCTAACTTCACATATGAAGTGTATTTGGAATAAAATATAATTTAAAACGGGACGGAGATAACTTCACACAAGAGTTAGAGGGATATAATTATGTTAGTGTTGCCTGATTATTTTTTTCTAATTTCGGGGTAAAATCCGGGGATAACTTCACATACGTTCCAGACGTTAGTATCATTCGGGTTTTTATAATATGTGCGAGGGCGGATGGAAAATGAAGCTATCTAGTAGCAAATCAAAATTTTTTTTGCCAAAAACCATTTATTTCTCAACATACATCTCTCCATTTAGTTCGACACACTTAGTAAGACGATATTCCAAATTTTTTATACCATCTGAATAATACGATTTCGGGAACCCCTCAAAATACGCGTTAGTTTCGATAATCACTTCTTCGTCTGAGATGAATCTTTGTCCTGCGAGCCAGTTTTTCAAGTTTGGAAACAGGAAAAAGTCACTAGGAGCTAAATCTTGACTATAAGGTGGATGATCAACCAATTCGAAGTGTATTTCAATTTTAGCATCGTATCTAATGCTGTGTGAACCGGTGCGTAGTTTTGAAGAAAGAGCACTTTTTTCTTCTTTAAATGTGGTCGTTTTTCCTTGATTACATCAACTAATTGATCCAATAATGCACGATAATACTTTCCTGTGATTGTGGATCCTTTTTTAAGATAATCGATGAGCAATATTCCGTGTGCATCCCGAAATATAGTGGCCATAACCTTGCCAGCCGATTTCACTGCCTTTGCCTTCCTCGGAGCACTTCCACCAGCTTCCACCCATTGTTTCGATTGATTTTTGGTTTCAGGTGCGTAGTGGTGGACCCACGTTTCATCAACAGTAATTAATCGACGCCAAAAATCAACAGGATTACGCTTTATCATGTCCAAACACCGCTGTGAAGTGGTCTGTCGTACTCGTTTTTGTTCGACACTGAGCAAACGCGGCACCCATCTTGCCGATAGCTTTTTCATATGCAAATGTTCATGCAAAATGTTGAACACACGTTCATATGATATGTTTACCATTTCAACAATCTCACGCAACTTGACTCGGCGATCATTCATAACGATATCGAGGATTTTTTTGATATTTTCTTCAGTAACCACCTCTTTTGGCCTTCCTGTTGATGGTATTGTTGCAGTGCTTCTTCGGCCGCGTTTAAATTCAGCAATCCAATATTTTACCATGTAATCTGACGGATCAGACTCACCGTAGTGTTTATCGAGCATTTCTTTTGTATCTTTAGCCGCTTTCCCTTTCAAATGATAGTGTTTAATCACAGCACGAAATTCGTTTTTTTCCATTTTTCAAGAAACACAAAAGTTGCTTACTTCAAACGACTACAACAAATAAACTAATCGATGAATTTGGGTGAAATTTTAACAGCGGACGTTTGACAGATCGCAATTTCTTAAAAACAAAATGTTTTTGTGTTTGTGCTGCCATCTAGCGCTAGGTAGTTTCATTTTCAATCCGCCCTCGTATACTCGAAGTGGATTACATTGACGATTTTGTAGTATCGATACAATAAATAGCGTATCAATAAATGTTACAGGGTCATGATAAACACTTGTGATATAAGTTAAGGAAGCTACCGGTGTACGCTTATTTACAATTCCAAATCACACGAGCTGTTCTATGGTGTAAGCTAATTTATCGAGTGATTCACGAGAAATAATTATTAAGCCAAATACTTCTTGATCCCAATAAAAGCATCAATTAATCAAATTACCGGTTGAGACGGGAACAGGGCCTGACAAATGATTTACGTTGTTTACTATTACATTGGCTTATCCAACTAATGTTGAACATACTACAATTCCGTAAATTTAACGAATACTACCGAAGTGCACGCACTTTAAAATCATTAGAAATTTATCCTGGCCAGCGAGTAGTATACTAATAAAACTGGATACAATTTTAATCACCTCATCAGTGATCATTTGAGCTTGTTGAAAGTGCATTTTCAATCAGCAGAAACAAATTTAAGTACACAGTTGCCGATAAAAATTTCGTACAATATTGTGCACGGCTCGACATCGAACGAAAGTAAATGATTGCTGGAAATAGTGTCTGGTATAATATTTTAGGGGAATAAGAAAATGCCGAAAATTCTAGACAGATCTAAGTCGAACAGAGGCATATGAAGCTGGTGGTTTTTGATTTCCTGGTATTCCATATTTTGCAAGTGACGTTGACAATTTCAAAATAAACTTTTTAACAGTTTCGGTTAGTTCGAGTATTTTTGCGAAATTATTATGTTTTCGAGACGAAATGTTCAAATATTGTCATCTACAAGCGGTAAAAAGTTGAATTTCTCCTATAAGAGAAAAAAGTTACTCTATGTAATGCTTTTGCAATCTGCTAACTACAATTTTCAGAAAATCGATGTTATCAGTCAGCTGACGTTATAATAATGCAGCGCACTTGTTGTCGAAACCTGCTTCCAACTGAATAAGAAATGTTCATGTTATTTCACTCAAACAAACTATGCTATCTAAAATTTATTTTCATCACGAGAGACAATGGGCGCTTTCAGGTGCCCTATCATTTTCATAACGTTGGCCGCGATTTTACTCAACGTGTTCACAACTGTTGGATTGCATAATGATCAGGATTTGAAACAAGGACGTCAGAATATGTTTATCAAAAGTAATGGCCTGTGGAATTTCCGGTTAAAGAAAATGTGTACGGAATCAATAATTCCAATTAAAGTATTTTTTCGGGCCTTATTAATTGGATAATAAAACGGTTTTCTCGTGTATAGCCCTTATATTTTATGTTTTCATATTTTTACATTTTTCAGCGTTACGAACACAATTTGCGTTCATCATCAGAGAAATAAATTATACAAAACATTCATAGAGAAATAATTGGAAAATATATAAAATAGTTAGCAACTGATGATGAACACAAATTGTGTCGAAACGTCGAAAAATAAAAATATAAGAACATAAAATATAAGGGCTGTACACCATAAATTCGTTTTATTTAACGAATAATTCCAAAT
>OY829915.1:66835067-66870237 GCA_963691935.1 Nephrotoma guestfalica | reverse complement strand
TACCGAATGGTCAGTCTAAGTGAGTTGCATAACCCCTCAGCAGAGTTTGCGATGGTAACTGATAAACAGTACATTCTGCACTTTAATTTTACGAATTCCAACCGGGAAAAAATGTTTCTAAAGCACGGGAATCAATTTGCAGTATTCTTGGTGGCGACATCGTGTCTAATGAAACGTGTGATTATTTGTAGAAACGTTTCAGAAGTTATGATTTCGATCTTAGTGGCCAGCCGCGCCCTGGACAGCCTCAAAAGTTTGATAAGGTGCGGAATTGCAAGCTCTACTGGATGAAGACTCAACGTAAATGCAATAAGAGCTTGCAGCTCAGCTAGGAGTCACCCATACAGCTATTTCCAAGCGTTTGCACTAAATAGGAAAAATTAAAACACTTGGAAGGTGGATCCCACATGTGTTGGTCTAACACAACCTATCCCAACGTCGTGTCTTTCAATGCTCACTCGGCAACAAAAAAAGGATTTCTTGTAGAAAATTGTAACGGGTGATGAAAAGTATAAAGTATAAAGTCGTGGATAGATCCCGGACAAGCTAGTACATCGACGCCGAAACAGAACGTCCCCTTAAAGAAGGTTCTCCTGTGTATCTGTTGAGACATGAAGAATGTGCTTTACGAACTCTTGGAAACTGGTCAGACGATGACTCCAGAACGATACAATGGACAATTGAACAAACTAAGCAAAGAACTTGATCAGAAAAGGCCATTTACTGGGGGAGCAGGCAAGTCATACGGTTGTATGACAATGCTCGACCTCACGTTGCGCGCGTAACTCAGAAGACCCTCTTGAATTTGGGATTGAAAGCTCTCTCGCACGCGGCATATTGAACAGCCTTGGCCTCATTCGACTACCATTTGTTCCGATCAATGCACTATGCCTTAGTGGATGAACAGTTCAAGACACTAGACGATGTACATCAATTCGTCGATGCCTTTATCGTATCGAAGCCTGCAAGTTTCTTTCGCGACGGAATTCGTATATGTTATATGAGAAATGGCACAATGTCATTAAAACGATAGACAATATTTCCAAGATTAAATTCGGTGATGTCTATGTTTTACATACAATAAATTTGCTGAAATATCTGTAAAAATTAAGTCAAACAACTAATAATGTTAAATAAAACTAACGAATGGAACACCCTTCTCACACATCTTATCAGCTGTATAGATATAACCCATGGCAATGTATTCTGTCATGAACTGCCTATTCTGTTTGTAAATTTCTGGTGTTTTATTAAGCCGATATTCTAGACTTAAGAACTGTTGATATGATATTTGTTTCGAGCCGCTAAGTTTCGATAAATTACGTTTAACTTTCTTACCACATTTACCATTCGCTAAATAGCCGAGGTCAAATTTTTGTTTAATCTATGTGTGTGCGTGTGTGTGTTCTCTCTACAGTCCAGATGGTTTGACTGATTGACGTGAAACTTCTGTTTACTTTGGCTTTTTCCACAAATTGATGGATCCCAATGAATTTTGGCCGAAACCGGTCCACCAATTTTTTTGTTGTTTATTTTTTTTGCAAATATTTTAAATAGCATATCATTTACAACGTCTGACAAAAAAAACATTTTGAACAAAATTCTTAATTGATTTTGGGAAGAAGTTCTGGAATATGGTCATCTGAGAAGGAACTCAGTCATTTCTCAACCGATTATGATCGGATTTGGTATGTTGGATGGAAATGAGATTCTTAAATGATTTTGGGAAGAAATTCTGAAATAAGGCCACCTGGGACGGAACTCAGCCATTTCTTAACCGATTATGATCGAATTGGCTATGTTGTATGGAAATAGGATTCTTAAAGGATTTTTTTAAGAAATTATGGGATATGGCCACGAAACTCGGTATTAAGCAGGCGTTTTTCTTGAAGCAAGCGGCTCGTAATGCTCACCAGTTTCTGGTAATGCTGAACATCTATCACCAGTACGCAACCGCTCGAACACCCACCACTCATGGAATTGGTAGGTTGAGCGGTAAGCCAACTTCATACGTTCAAATAAAATTTCGTTATGAACCCAACACAAAGGGCTCTGACAAATTTATAGTATTCTTATCAACAATGACCTCGAAAACTGTGCACGGGAACATGAAATATGATGCCTTCTAAGACCATGAAATTCTCAGAATCTTTCAAACCAAGCGGAAATTTACGCCTTTGAGGTACAATACAAGAAATTAATCCGTATGGCCATATTCCAGAACTTTTTCCAAAAATTATTTAGTAATCTTATTTCACCCATAATGTCCAATTTCAGTCCTAGTTTGTCATATTTCAGAAGTTCTTCCAAAAAACATTTAAAAATCTATTTTCCATCCAGTATTCCCAATCCCAACATGCCGATGCTAAGAAACGCCGGAATTCCGTCCCAGATTAAATGCGATCAAATCGATTAAATTAAAAAACATTCGGATTTAACGGACACTTCCAATTAGTCCGTTAAATCGAGGTATTACTGTATTTTACTCGACAACAAAATATCCATCCCAGATGTTTAAATGATTATAAATAGTTTTTCTAAGTATTATGATTTGTAGGTAATAATTGTTTATTTTGATTACAGATAGTGATTAGTTTTTTTATAGTACAGGCTTACAATGATTAAGAGGACAGTACCAGCCGTATGGTAGTATTGGCACAAATGGTCAAATTCCATATGGCCCTATATAATTAAGAGTATGAAAAAATCCTGCCATTCGTCTAGCACCGTGATTTGCTGGAAATGATTCTTTATGTTTTGAATAACCTTTAGTACGGAATAACTGAGGCCAGTCAGATAGTACCAGCAGTATGGTAAGCCTCGCACAATCGGCCAGCTTCCGGCCATTGGACCATACAATATAAAAATTAATAATTGCCATTCTCCTAGCAATATGATTTGCCGGTAATGATTAATACTGTTTTGAGGTGATAAAAGTAAGGGCTTACAATGATTAAGAAGGCAGTACCAGCCGCATGGTAGTATTGGCGCAAATGGGCAAGTTCCATATGAGCCCAGATAAGAATATTAGAAAACCAAGCCATTTGCCTAAAAATATGGTTTGACGGAAATGATTCTTTAAGTTTTGAATAACTTATAGTACGGACTAACTGTGACCAGTCGAACAGTACCAGCAGTATGGTAAGATTCGCACAATCGGCCAGCTCCAAATGGCCCCATATAATAATTAATAATTGCCAGTCTCCTAGCAATATGTTTTGACTGAAAAGATTGCTATTGTTTTGAGTTGGCAATAGTAAGAGCTTACAATTACTTAGAGGGCAGTGCCGACCGTATGGTAGTATTGGCGCAAATGGCCAAGCTTCTTATGAACCCATATAAGAACATGAAAAAAACGCGCCATTTTCCTAGCAAAAATAATTTGTCGGAAATGGTTTACTATGTTTTAAATAACTTATACGGACTAACTGTGGCCAGTCGAATAGTAGCAGCAGTAAGGTTGGATTCGCACAATCGGCCAGCTTCTATATAGCCCAATATAAAAATGAATAATTACCGTTCTCCTAGCAACATGATTTGCTGTAAATGATGAATATTGTTTTGAGCTGACTAAGAGGGCCGTGCCAGCCTTATGATAGTATTGGCGCAAATGACCAAGTTCCATATGGTGTTATATAAGATTATGAGAAAATCGTGCCATTGTCCTAGCAATATGATTTGCCGGAAATGATTGATATTGTTTTGAGCTGACTAGGAAGGTAGTGCCGGACGTGTGGTACTATTGGTGCAAAAGGCCAAATTCCATATAGGCCCATATAATAATATGAGAAAACCATGAAATTTGCCAAGAAATACAATTTGCTGGAGATGATTCTTTACGTTTTGAATAACTTACAGTACAGACTGACTGTGGCCAGTTGGACAGTAACAGCCGTATGGTAGAATTCGTACAATCGGCCAGCATATGGGGCATATAAGGGCATATGGGCCCATATATCAGTATGAGAAAATCATAGTACAAAAACAACAATTAAATGAAATAATCTGGGATTGAGATTTTGTTATCGAGTAAAAAATGTAAAAGACAAATCCGTCTAAAACAGGTTTACATAGAAAAAACTAATAAACTGACAGAAAGTCATCCCAGAAAAAGCGAATTTTTTCATCAGGCAACACTAAAGTTGTATGTTTATACAAACCCAGGATTTCACTAAAGCTATTTAAATTGTCTCTAATTCAGCCCAAGAAACATTAAAACCTCGTAATAAAATATATTGCATGGAAAGAAAAAATAACGGGTTATCCAATTCGAGGTTGATAAAGTAGAAATCTGTATACCGACATCTGTCAAAGATAAACGTCAAGTACGCTGTCATTTATTTAGTTGACATTCTGCCATTTAAGAATATGGAGCATTTAACAATCGACCAACGCGTTAAAATTGGGTGTTGGAAAAACAGGCCGTCGATGCTGATTTTTCGCTTGGAGGATACGTTGATCCTGTGATTTAACGCCTTTGGATTTCTTTTTGTGGGGCTACGCGAAAGATCGTGTTTACGCAAACAATCCTCAAACTCTTGACGAATTGAAAACTAATATTCGTAAGGTAATGGCCGAGATACCGCCCGAAATGTGCCGAAAAGTCATTGAAAATTACCGCAAAAGAATCAAGGCCTGTAAGAAGTCCCGTCGAGGACATTTGAATGATATCTTGTTTAACTAAAAATGGCAAGGATCAATCTGTAAAATGAAATAAAAATTACAATACATTCCGAATACTTTGTGTGTTTTTTTTAAGTTTACTTTATCAAGCTTGAATTGGATAACCCTATATGTTCAGAACCCAGACATATTTAATCGAAAAAATTTCAAATTTAATTACATTAAACTAAGTATACATGTGAGTTAATAGTGCTAGTCACAACGGTAGTATTGGCTTGCAATTTGTATGGTTTGTAAAAGACATACAGACAAGTGGTTAAAAACAGGTTTAATAATGACGAGTATAATGACAAGTTGTTACTATTAGGTTTCGTTTCCGGAACTCTTTGCTTTCTGGAGTTATTGAAGCAAATCCCCGTCAAATGTATTGGTCCATTCAATTATGAGCCTGTAGCGCCAATCACAACGGTAGGATTATCTTGAAATTTTCAAGGTCAGTAACAGACATGATTATAAGTGGGTACTACTAGGTTTGGTTTCCGGAACTTGCGGTTTCTGGGAACTATGAACTAAAACAATTCATCCTTTGGGCCAAACACGTGTGTGCCTGAAGTGCCAATCATAACGGTAAGATTTTCTTGAAATTGGTAAGTTGCGTAGGAAGTATAATGACAAGTTGTTACTATTAGGTTTAGTTTCCGGAATTTTTTGCTTCCAGGAGTTATTGAAGTGAATCCCCGTCAAATGTATTGGCCCATTCAATTATGAGCCTGTAGCGCCAATCACAACGGTAGGATTTTTAATTTTTTTTAATTTTTACCATTAATTATTTCGATACTAGAAAAATGATTACCGTTGATTTATAGATTGTACATTTATTTTGAAAACGTTTAGACTTTTCTAACTAAATCACAATTTTTTATGTGGTTGCTCCGCGAAAAATATCGCGCGCCACAACTTATTAAATTGTATTGGTTTGTATGACTAATTTAAGTTATATAACTAGGAATGTGCACGTCCATGACAACAATAATCCATTTACAGCTTGGTTTTAAACACCAGCGCGAAAACTAAATTTGTTTTATAACAAAATCAGGTATTACAAAAATTGTTGGATGAGTTGACTGTACAAACCTTGGCTATTTCAACTCTATATATTTTTATAGATCTTCTACGGTTTACACCAACCAGTTTAGGCTTAGAAAACATTTCTTGTGTACAGAAAAAACTAAAATAGAACAATTAAATTATTAAACAATTATTAAATAATTGGGAGTTTTAAATAAAATCTTTCACTAAAACATTAAAAGTTATTGGTAAAAATTATCTTACGGTAAATTTGTTAAAACATCTAAACATTGTTTGTTTTCTACTAAATTCAGTAGCAGTTGTTATTTGAATTTACTAAACAAATTTATAAATCATCTAAATCATTAGCAAAATCATAGAATTGACATTTATTAATTCATATAATTCATATCAATGAATGCAGCATTAAATTGGGAGTTGTTTACCAAAATTATAATAATTCGCTAAGTCAATGTGTTTTTATTCTATATAACGGGTTATCCAATTCGAGGTTGATAAAGTAGAAATCTGTATACCAACATCTGTCAAAGATAAACGTCAAGTACGCTGTCATTTATTTAGTTGACATTCTGCCATTTAAGAATATGGAGCATTTAACAATCGACCAACGCGTTAAAATTATTAAATCTTATTATAAAAATAGTGATTCTGCCGTATCCACATTTCGCGCTTTACGAGCAGATTATGGTCGTCATAATCGTCCTACAAAGCAAACCATATTGAATACAGTGAATAAATTTGAACAAACTGGATCTGTTACTGATATTGTAAGGTCTGTGCATCATCGAAACATTCGCAATGCTGAAAATATCGCTTCTGTAGCTGAAAGTGTGGAAGAAGATCCAAATTTGTCAATTCCTCGTCGAGCTCAACATTTAGGCCTATCTTATGGCTCATTATGGCGCATTTTGCATCTGGATTTGCATCTTCATCCGTATAAAGTCCATTTGACACAAGAGCTAAAGCCTGCTGACCATGGACAACGAAGAACATACGCAAATTGGGTGTTGGAAAAACAGGCCGTCGATGCTGATTTTTCGAACAAAATTTTCTTCAGTGATGAAGCTCATTTTTCGCTTGGTGGATACGTTAATAAGCAAAACTGTAGAATTTGGGGCTCAGAAAATCCACAATTGATTGTAGAGAAGCCATTACACCCGGAAAAAGTCACTGTTTGGTGCGCATTGTGGTCTGGTGGTGTGATTGGGCCGTATTTTTTTGAGAACAACCATGGACGAACCGTTACCGTCAATTCTGAGCGCTATGGCCGCATGTTAACCGATTATTTTTTTACGAAAATCGAAGATTATGATCTTGACGATATGTGGTTCCAGCAGGATGGAGCAACCAGTCACGTAACACGAGCAAATCGAGATCTTTTGCAAGAGAAATTTCCTGGACGTTTGATTTCGCGATTGGCTGATGTCAATTGGCCTCCAAGATCCTGTGATTTAACGCCTTTGGATTTCTTTTTGTGGGGCTACGCGAAAGATCGTGTTTACGCAAACAATCCTCAAACTCTTGACGAATTGAAAACTAATATTCGTAAGGTAATGGCCGAGATACCGCCCGAAATGTGCCGAAAAGTCATTGAAAATTACCGCAAAAGAATCAAGGCCTGTAAAAAGTCCCGTGGAGGACATTTGAATGATATCTTGTTTAACTAAAAATGGCATAGATCAATCTGTAAAATGAAATAAAAATTACAATACATTCCGAATATTTTGTGTGTTTTTTTTAAGTTTACTTTATCAAGCTTGAATTGGATAACCTACATGATTAAAGTATTTGCTATTTCGTTGCAGTTTGATTACACTTCAGACCGAAGAGATGATTGAATCTTTCAAATAAATTATGTTAATATTTTTAGTCAAAAGCAAGCAAACTGCCAAAGCCAAATTCTTGGTATTTCTGACTCATGACTGATTAATCAAATCACAGAAATTTATGAAATATAACTTACCATCTAATATTTAATAAAAAAAGAATATTTAAGAAATTATTTGGTATAATTCTTTTTGGAATGTTATGTAAAACATTTAATAAAACAATGATTTAATCAAATCATTAAATAATTGATTATTAATGCAGATTATAAATAAATGTTTTATATAGTCATTTAGTCAATTCAGCTAATTAATTTATTTAATCCAGTAACATTTTGATTATAAATCAAACAAAAATATTATTTGTTTTATTTAATGTTTTAGTTGAAACAATTATTTCAAAGTTTGGTTAAAATCATCTAATTTACAAGTGGTTTTATATCCATATCATTTGGGACCAATAAGCTTTAAACGCATCGATTTATCTTTAATACGATAGAAAAAACGAATTTGCCATCTTCCCCTGTACACCACACCATAAACCATAATTAATCACATAAAATCATAAAATACATGCATTAATATATTTATTATGCAAATTGAATATACTCACAGCATCGATATACTAAATATAAAAAAAATCGCAACATTATGTTAAGAGCACTTAAAGTTGCAAGGTTACAAGTTACAGCTTTGCCTTTGTAATTTTCAGTTTTCACTTCACTCATTTCGGTTTTTCATACTAAAATTATTTAAAGTATTTAATACTGTTAAAATTTTGTTGTACTTACGAGTGTACATGATAGTTGTTTACATTTTTAATGTTTTTAAATGAGAAACTTTAACAATGCATTAACGATTTTGTTGTTGCTGTTCAATAATGTATTTTTAATAATAGAGTAATTTAGTAACAAATTTTGCTTTTTTATTTTAAACGCGATTAAACTTTTATAATAAAACGTAAAGATGAAAAGTTTAAAGAGTTTATTTATTAAATTAATGTATTTATGTATGCATAAATCGAGTGTATGAAATATTATGTCAAAATGCTATTTAACCTCTACTAGGTTGTACTCGAAAATCATTTATTTGTAAAAAAAAAAAAATTCAATAATATAGGGAAAAGTAGAAAATAGAAAAATGTGTTCGCCTCTTCAACCCAAAAATACACAAAAAATTACGTTGCATTGTGTAAGTGTTTTTTGAGTGGTTATTAAATTTGTTCAAGTACCTTAAAATATTTTTCTGGTATTCCATAGGATATAACATTTATTTATAATTTTTGGCAGGAGACTGGTGCTTCAGCTAAACAACAGTGAAATTAAAATTTTATTTTATTTTGCCATTGCAGATATACCAGAAACAAGGGTGAAACTGGGGCCCTCACTAGATCCAGAAGCAATACGAGAAGGTACCGATGTTTATTTTGACTGTTTGGTATCTGCTCATCCATCTGTATATAAAGTAGAGTGGAGGCATAATGTAAGTAAATAATATAATATACATGGTTTTGGTGGTTATATATTTTTGAAATAAATAATATATTCCGTTCATATAGAGTCGAATGCTGCCACACAATATATCTCAAGGTGTAATAATAAGCAATTATTCATTAGTTTTACAAGGTGTATCACGGGCAACCGCTGGTAATTATTCGTGTGTCGGCTATAATGCCGAAGGAGATGGCATTAGCCCGCCATTTCAATTAAATGTTTTATGTAAGTATTTTTGTTTTAAACATTAAGGCGATACAAAGCTGAAACCAAATTTTATATGATAAATTCCAGACGCACCCACCTGTGCACCAAATCAGCCACGCGTATATGGTGTCGCCAAACAAGAAAACGCTCAAATAAAATGTGTGGTCGATGCAAATCCACCCGACGTAGAATTTAAATGGACGTTTAACAATAGTGCCGAAAGTATAGACGTAGCTGCGAGTCATGTATCGCGAATAGGAAAGGGTACATCATCGATAGTATCGTATACACCGATGACAGAACTCGATTATGGTACACTGCTGTGTATAGCAACAAATCGGATAGGAAAACAACGAGTACCTTGTGTATTTCACATCATAGCAGCAGGTACGTACATCGCTCGATCAAATTTCTCACATTTCTGATCCGAATTTTTGCCCAAAAAAATGTGAAAGCGTGGGAAAACATAAAAAAAAAATTATCCGAGTTTGCGCTCTCGGGAAAACATTTCGGTATTCATGTACATAAATAAATTATTTATTCTAATTTTTTTTTATGCTGTGTACTGCTGTACAATACGAGTGTGTCGTGTGTTTGGTACTCGATAGAGTGTTTGTTGATGAGTAGGTACGGTACGCACACACACACACACACGCACAACAAAAATCAAAACAGCAAAAGTATTTTATTACAAAATTCTCATCTTTCATTTATGACTTTATATAAGCTAATGTACAAAAATTCTGATTTTTATGTTTTCAGTGTTTCTATCAAACCGTTTCATATTTCATACGAACATAACATACACAACATAAAATTGTTACAAACGTTTAAAGAACGAACGCAAAATTTTTTTTTGCAGCATATACGTTTTTGTGTATGTGTGTATGTTTGTAAGAGGAATTATGTTTTACTGATTTTGTATGGATTTTCAATAATGTTGGGTGCAAAATATACCGGGTGATTTTTATAAGCTGAAACTTTCAAATATCTCGGAAAATAAGCACTCTACATCAGGGGGAGGGCAAACATGAGTGCTAAAATTAGTACCCCTCCTACTTTGAAATAGGAACAGGAACCCCTATTTTTTGCAGATTCGGATTCTATGGCTTAAAGTACGAAGGCTTTTTTTGAAACATTTTTTTCGATTCATGATAGATGTCGCTGTTAAATTAAATTGACACGCTTCCCAGTTGTATACATTCATATGAAATGCGGATGAATAAGTGCCTTGAAGTCGAAGGTCATCATTTTGAGCACAAAAGATGATGAGGCGAGGGGACTCACGTTAATTAAGCATCCCCAGGGAACAGCTATACTACGTCCACGTCATTGTTCCTGAGTTACGCTGAAAGTAGCTTATTTACCAGCCAATTACATTTCTACAGGCAACAATTACCCAGTTATTCAGATATTTTTAAAACAAAATACAAAAAATCATTTATTTGAAACATTTAATATTGTTATTACAGCGCCATCTATCATGAATCGAATAAAATGTATCAAAAAAATCCTTCGTACTTTAAACCGTATAATCCGAATCTGCAATAAAAAATAGGGGTTCCTATTTTAATTTCAGATTTATAAGAAAGTCTCTACGTACAGGAAGAGGAAGTGGGGTATTAATTTTAGGACTAATGTATATCCCCCGGAATGATTAAATTTTGGCAATGGACATTTTTTTCGTAGAGTGCTTATTTTCCGAGATATTTTAAAGTTTTAGCGTAAAAATATCACCCGGTATAGTGGTGCGATGTGGTGGTGTTGGGATTTCAAAGCACCGTCTTCAAGAATCATAAATAAACATGTTTATGTATATTGCTGTTCCTAATGAGTTTTTTAGTTTTTTACCTAGTCTCAGCCATTCTTGTAAATTAAACCAATTTCCTTTATGCTTGTGCTTAGAATTGGTTAAGGTGAAACGTTTGTTCATTACGAATTGACAGGGTGAATAACCGACATATTACGTAGAACAAAGAAAATGTTTGGAAATAGTAAATCAGAAATATGACACTTACATTCCTTTGTTTAAAACAAGAAAATAATACATGACAGTTTTCTTTTTAAAATAAATGTCTGCAAGTTGGATGTCAGCCTTTTAATTGTTCATTTTGATTTTATATTCCATGTAAGAATTGAGCAGCAGTCATGCCGTCCGGAGGCGTATTATAAACGAACTAACGGTTCTCTTATGAACCAGTGTATCTGCTTTGGGTTGCGGCTCCGAAATTTTTTTAACAGATTCATCAATAAAATGTCACCATTTTCCTACACAGATTCATACGGCTATAGCTACCATCCAGCACTAACTAGAGCTGTGTAGAACCAAAAAGTATGAAATTGTTAGAACGTTCGATACTACACCAATTGGATAGTTGCCAATCCAATTGGTGTAGTATCAAGGCACAATTAATGCCTGGTGTTCTTTTACAGGCTTCCGCTAGTTCCGTATGAATCACATTTATTTGTTTTATTTCTTCCTAATAGTAAGTAAATTGGTAACGGATTATTAAATTCCATTCCTTTGCAATTACTTCTACGTAGCCGATGTTTTCCAGATAAACCCCAATTGGCTGGTTGAATTGTTGAATGTGTACTTTGTCAGTTGCATTGGTGAGGTGTCCTCGTGAAATTAGCATTACAAACATAATGGCCTTAATTAATGCCACAAATTTCATTGGTTTCGCTCTCCTTACTGATTGCGTTCTATCGTTTGTCATGTTGTTCGTAACAGAACTCAACCCACAGTGGTTGGCGTTCATGCTTCTTGTCGCTCTTCTGACCGTTGTTATAGTTTCCTCCCTATCAAATCGATTCTCGTTTGTTTGTGCTTGTGGTGCAGAATATACGATGTCGTCGATTGGCAAAGGGCATAAATTTCTTATCGAGTGTTTTGTAATACCATTCTTATGTTTTATCGATATCACTCTGACATTACCATCATCACCTGGATGAACCTCCACCACCTTTCCCATTGGCCATGTACTTGGATAACCTTCCTTGTTCTTTATTAGTACAATTTGATCCTTGACAATATTTGAATGCACTTGCTTCCATTTGTATCGTTGTTGAAGTGAGTTCAAATAGTCCGTGTGCCAGTGCTTCTAGAAATGCTGCTCCAGTTGTTGTAGAAATTCCCATCTAGATAATCAATTTTGCTTTATTTCGCTATAATTGTCTTCTGGCACCGTTAGCAATGATCTCCCAATTAGAAAGTGTGCCGGTGTCAAGATTAAAGGTGTGGTTTCACTCGAAATTATAGAGAGAGGTCTTGAGTTCAAGCATGCCTCTATTTGACTACATAGCGTTGATAATTCCTCAAATGTTAAATGTGTATCGCCTATAACTCGTTTTAGGTGATATTTTGCCGCTTTCACTCCCGCTTCCCACAAACCACCAACATGTGGTGTTCCAGGCGGTATAAAATGCCAATTTGTACCTTGGTACGTCGTTTCTTCTATTAGTTGTGCTTGGAGTAGTTTATTAAATAGCTCATTTATTTTTCGGTTGGCTCCAACGAAGGTTATACGGTTATCTGAATAGATATGTATACACACGCCTCTTCGTGATGCGAATCTACGGTATGCGGCAATAAATGCTTCTGTTGTTTGATCACTAACTACCTCAATATGGCAGGCTTTTGTCGTAAAACACACAAAGATGGCTATATACCCCTTATATGTTTGTTTTGACCTGTCTTTCGATGTTTTAATAGAGATAGGGCCCGCATAGTCTACTCCAGCAATCTCAAATGGCATTGACGCCGTTACTCGTTCTCGAGGTAATGGAGCCATTAACTAATGTTGACTGACTGTTAATTGGCTATTCTTCGGCAAAATCATTGGATGTCTCTGATCATATGGGACTAATGACTTTTCGATTCTGCCGCCTACTCGCAGTACATTTTTGTCATCCAAGAAGGGATTCAATGAGTATAACTTACTGTCCTTGTGCAACTGTTCTCCTGTTTGCAATCGTTTGATTTCTTCGTTGAATTCCTCAGTTTGCGTAATCTTAATAGCGATTTCATTTGCTTTTTTAAATTCAGCAGCATTGGTCTCCACTGTTCTTGATATTTTTAAGTTTTTGCATTTGTCAATGAACCTCAGCGTATAAGCTATAACTCTAATTAATTTTCGATATTCTGATGTTCTCGAAAATAGTTGTAGATCTATTTCAACTCCGTTTTCGATTCAGACACGTCACTTCCTTATAACATTAGATACTCTTTGGTAGAATTGACCTTCTCGTGCATATTATTGATGTCGATGACACAAAGCCAGTGAACCCACAGTTGGGCGCGTAAATTACACGATGTAATCAACACGGTTTTTACAGGTAAATTACTCACATTAAGAAAAGTAAAAAATGTTTTTGATTACACGCGCGCCATATCTTGCTTAACGTCTAATCATAACGTACATCTTATACTGTTAGATAAACGATTGCAAGTTGAGTTTACATTTATTTCGTTTATACTTAATACATCACTAAAGTCCCGAGGATAACAACTAAAACATATGTTTTGTATAATTGAAATTTATTTATCAACATAGTTTCCTTCAAGCGTGATACAATCATCCCTACTCTAACATTTTCATGCCTTTTTGTAGAACGATTTATCCTTAGCATCAACATAAGAGTATGTTTGGCTAAATATTTTTCCCCGGAGCATTTTTTTGAGGTCTGCGAACAGGTAGTAGTCGCTGGAAGCAAGATCCACGGATAATATGGATTTGGAAGCAGTTCAACGTATAATTAACGACTTGTGAAACGGTGTGTTGTCTTGGTGCAAGAGCACTTGTTATTTTACATGTAAAACTATTTTTTTAATATATTTCCTGAAACGCACCAATAACTAGATATATTGTTCATGGTCCGGCCTTTTTCAAGATAGTCGACGAATCAAATACCATGCATACCCTAAAATATGGAGACCAAAACTTTATCGATCGATATTGGCTGCCGGCCACTAGAATGTGAACAAGTGCGGCATTCAATTTGTGCAGTTTTCTCATTGATAGATATTCATGAAAAATAGTGTTAACACTTCTCATATCTTTAAGATGTCATTTATATTACGCAACTTCACTTTGCGTTCTTCGAAAACCATTTTGTGTATTGTTTTTTATATTTTCGGGAACAACTGACAAATTCGGGTGACCAGAGTATTCAGCATCATTGGTGTTTGTACGGCCACGTTTAAACTGAGCAAACCAATGTTTGACGGTTACTTTCGATGAAACAGATTTTGCTCATCAAGAAAGAATGTTAAATCAACACACGACATTTACTTTTTTCATTGTTTTTAGTTTTATTAAAACAACAATAATTTGTAAACTAATGAATGGATTGTCATAAAATTTTGACACATATCGTTTGAAGGTTGGGACTTTGACAAATCTTATTTCCCGTAATATGGAACCGCAGAACTGGAGGATTTATCGAAACAGTTGTAATAAATTAAGGAAAATTGGTGCACAACGAATACTAGGCATTCATTTAAAGACGTCTTGGTGATTTGGCCGCGTCAGGCCGTGAACAATTCTCTAGAAGTCATTATGGAACACATCATCTAGCGCTTTATTTGTCGTGAAATGAATGTAATAAAATCTATCCAACTTTTGTCTGTGAATGTGCCACCCCCAGATCCTCAACCAATTCTCATCTATGTTCGTGTTAAATTCTTTAAGAATAGATATTTTGGAGAATGCACTGAGAATCGGGTTCTGACATATTAGGCCATATTTGACATCGAAAATTAAGTACAATGACAGTCTAGATTCTACCTTCAAGGTGGAAAACACACAAAAACGTCTATCTACGTTAGTGATGTCGCCCAAACCACGAGTAACGTCGCTTGTCCATAAAGATTTATCAGTTGCCGGAGAGTAGTATCTCTAGTTGATATTTCTTTGGTATACGTGAAAACGAAAAAATGTTGGGATGTATATACGCTACGATTACGCTAACATGTTACCGATTGCAGAAAACCCGAAAATTCTTTTTTTACAGTCAATATATACACCAAAAGTTATAATAAAATAGCCGAAAGTTTAAACAGGAATGATTTTTAATTATAAAAATTCTTATATTTCCCTCCAGCCTAGTTTTTGTCTTTTTTCATTCGATTTGACCGAAAGGTAAGTGGATCCAGTTTACTTAATTTGAAATAATCAATCCAATAGTTTGATTCAATTACCTAGGCTTTTGGTTGTGTCTTGCAAAAGTAATTTGAGTTATTGTTGGTTCACAAGCCACACAGTGAACTCTTGGGCCACAAACCACAACCACTTTAGTGATTTTTCATGATCTGCAAACTGAGATTTCAACGAGAAGACTAATTTGGCACTTCTTAAATAATTTAAGTTATTCTTCGCAGTGCAATAAATCCAATGAGACTAGTTAGTTTATTCTGTTCAAATAATTTTTATTTTATTTTATTTGTAATCCGTGCAATCTTTTCTGGGGCCGAAGCACTCCCTGCTCTTTCGCGGTTGATTTTCCCGTTACTCATCCCTGCCAAATCGAAGACGTACGGCTATAGGACCGATTTGAGTTACCATCTGCGCATTGCATAGCTCCATGCCAGCCTATAGTACTGGACATGGAAGATGGGTCGGCCCATGAGTTTTGCACGCCGATAGGGGGTCGTAGTTGTGTTCCTTTTAATCACGGATTCGAAAATTAATCGCTTAATCCAATATCGAATTAGTTATCACAATTCAAAGTCATTAATAATTTTCATCTTCATCAATCAAATCTGGATGAGTATTTTTAATTAAATCATCACTTTTAAGATTCTGATAGATTGAATGAAAGTCCTCGTCAATAAGAGGTAGCATGCTTTTGAGATCTTTCTACTTTTCACTATTTATTTTTTGCTGTCCGTTATACGATTTAGATATATCTTTACTTGCAATATTTGGTATCCCTCTTTTTGATATTTCAAGGGCCTTGAATGGTTCTTGCTCATCCAATGAATTTTTGTAATAAATTTTTCCTAATTCTTTAGTAAGGCGAAGCCACTTTACAGGATTCCACGAAAATTTGTTACCTTCTGTATCTACTTTCCGAAAAGTGAATTTTTAATTTACTAAATCCGAAAATTTGTAAAATTTATCATAAGTCATTTCAATGACATTAAATTTCCGGTCTGTACCAACTGTTCTTTGGGTGGTGTATTTTGGCCGTTGTTTTCCTCTTTTTCTTTTCAATAATGGCATGGTCACTGTCGCATTCCATATGTGAGTGGCCAGGCACTAAGAATTTGTCCTCATTTCGTTCCAGATGCGTAGAGTTAGAATCACTCCAAAATATTGTGGATTTGATTGACATGGCACATTTAATAAATGTTGAAAGATACAATCATGCACCGCCAAATTAAAAGTCCAAAGCGGTCGTTTGGGAGTAGTGACCGATGTTTGCAACAGTAGAGTTGGGCGCAAATTGGATTTTTTGATGTCTGACCAATTGATTTATTCTCCTTTTTGGCATCGTAAGCTTTGGTAGCCGCTTTGTGGTGTGCCTTTTGCTCATTTTGAAGGATCAACTTTTCTTGCACATTTGTTGTAATTTCAGTTTTTGTTTTTAAAATGAGGCATTTATTAATGTGTCCAAATTTGGTTTTTTAAATTTGATACCCATTGTCAAAAAAGAATAAAAGTGTAGGTTAATCTCGATTTCATTACATACTGTTAGGTTAAGTTTACTTATACTTGTGAGTATTTGCTTAGCGAAGCAGGATCCGACTGAAAATATAATTGGCTAGTGTGTCTTCTGGTGTAGTGGCTTTCATAAGAAACGAAAGAATATCATGTTTTATTTCGTCAATTTTAGCATCACTAAACTTTGTCTCTGGAGTTGATGAGCCACGAAAATCACGTAAACAGTCAAAATTTGTAAATTTTAACTTTTTCATGGCAACCGATTTGATAAAGTTGTCTATCTGCGTTCTCCCTATTTCTTTGGACAATTACTGATCTTAATGTTGTTTTCCTTTTTATTGGATTGACCTGAATTAGGCCTGAAACGTAAATTACTCGCAGATTGTACTTTTCCAGTGACCAATACTGATTGAATATTATCTGTTGTTGCTCGAATGAAATTTTGTTCACGCACATGATTCTACATTTCTGTAATGGATACATTTTCTGGCCTCCATTTTTTTGTTTCCGCAGCCTACATACGGGGTGTCGATGTTTGGAATATTTGTTTGTTCAAATAAATCAACCTCCATTTGGGTTGCTGAATTTTCTGTTTCGCCTAAGCTCTCTTCAGCTGTTTCTTTACAGGAATTTCTATCAATTTGCGCTCCCATGTGTTCAATATCACATGATTTTAGTCGCTTGCCTACAAAAATAAAGGTTGAGGTAGTTTTCTAAATGCTAGATCATTATGTAATTACTTACCTTTTCCTGATTTCACCTTACGTTTCGGACGATCACTTCCTAAATCTTCTTGCTCTGAAATAGAGTCATCGTCGGCTTCATTAGGTGCGAAATCCGGATCCTTGTCACTGGCATCAAAATTGTTTTCGATATCGTTAATTTCTACGAAGTTTGGTGCAATATCTTCTTCCACTGAGCATTATGGAATGTGATTTCTATTCTTACATGAATTTTTCCATAATTTCTGAAATTTCGCCATGCTTAATGGAACTTAATAGATTGCTTAAACAATAATTGTAAAATTTGGTATGCAGAATTGAGTTTGGATTCTTACTTGAATTTTAAGCTCAGGAATTCAAACATGCTGAATGTAACACGGCCATTTATTAACAAACTATGTTCAAATTTGGTATGTACATCTGGACTAGGATTTTATCGTGAATTTGACATGAATTTCTGAAATTAGGCCATTCTAAATGGAACTTGCCTATTTGTTAATCAATCATGATCAATTCGACAGAAGTTTTGGATTTTTGTCACGTTGGCTGAATCTTTGTTATTCCTTAACCAATAATGGTCATATTTAACATATCGGTTTAGATTGGAATTCTAACATTAATTTTGAATGCATTTAAGGAATTTGGCATTGCCTAATGGAACTAAACCATTTCTTCAATTTGCAATTTCTTGACCATTTATGGTCAAGTTTATTATGTACAACTAGAATAGGATTTTTATGATGTTTGGTACTAGGCCATATTTTTAAATAACTTTAGATGCAGAACTAGTTGTTGGCATGCAGTCAAATTTGGCATGTAGATTTGCTTTAGAATTTGAACAGGAATGGATTTAATTTTTTATGCATCCCGCCTTATATTAGATAAAAATATTTAGTTTGCAATGGGCCGGCCCGCATGCGCCCGAATTCTTAAAAAGCAGCATTAGCATTTCGATAATCGGTGTTTTCGAAAAGAAAGATTTTTTAAAGCGGGATTTATTTAGTAAAATATTTTAGTATAAAGCGTATGTAGTTTCAAGTATTAAATATTGACGTCAATTCCGCAAAAATCTTGTTCTTTTCTTATTTTCTAGTCTGCTATTATTTTTAAGAAAACTCGATTATGTGAGAAACAATTGATGAATGTCTCCTACCCATTTAGTAATTTACATTGCATGATAAAAAATTTGATTAGTCGGCGTAATCAAGTGATTATCCCCAGTTACGTGTCACTCCTCCTCAGTTCTTTCGCCTCAGTAAGCCTACTGACCTCCTGGTCGCGATAAGTCCAGTGGTTTGGTTCTTTGCAGTCTTCTTGTTGGTGGTAGTCAGCATACAGCGTATGTTCAGATTTTCATGCTGGTGCAGACGTTGTAGGTGTTTTGTTGCATGATGCTTGATTTCATCCGCGACAAGCTCGATCTTTAGATCTCGATGGAGGTTGTCGTTTTGAATGTACCACGGTGCATTAACAATGCATCGCAGGATTTTATTTCGAACTGTTTGTATGATTTTCATATTTGTTTTCTTGGCGCAACCCCAGAGTTGGCTCCCATACGTTCATAGTGTTTGAGGATTTGTTTATGCAATAGCAGTTTGTTATGGATCGCTAGTTCAGATTGTCTCCCTAAGAGCCATAGCATTTTTCTAAATTTTATGTTTAGTTCTTCTCTCTTCTTTTTTATGTATTCCTTCTAAGTTTAGCATCTAAAGTCATGCTACTATCAGTACTACTATCGAGTTTATCTTTATTGGTATGCGATTAACTTTCATATTTGTAAAGTTCACTTGGATTGATTTTGCTTCATTTAATTTAGTTCGCCATTTCTTTGTCCAATTACATATCAGATTAGTAGCCTTCTGTAATTTACTAGTGGAGTCATTGATGTTCTTTGCTGTTGCAAGTATTGCCGTGTCGTCGGCAAAAGTTGCTTCTGTAATTGGTATATCTCTAGGAGATAAAGGACTGGCCCAAGAACACTCCCTTGTGGTACTCCAGCTGTTATCCTTTTTAGTTGAGAGTATTCATTCTCATACTTTACTCGGAAGTGCCTCTCTGCTATGTATGATTTTAGAGTTTGAAAAATTGTTCTGGAAGATCTCGATGAAGTTTGAATTCTAACCCTTAGTGCCACACTTTGTCGAATGCCTGCGCTACATCAAGGAATATAGTAGAGCATATTTGTTTGCTTTCTAGTGATTTCTCGATTACATCAGTAATTCGATGTACTTGTTCTATCGTAAAATGTTTTTCCCTTAATCCAGACTGATGTGAGGGGATAAGATTCCTTTCTTCGATATAATTGGTTTTAGTCTTTTAAGAAGAACATTTTCAAATAGTTTCGATAATGTCGGTAGCAGAGAAATTGGCCTGTATGAAGCTTCATCATTCGGAGGTTTATTCGGCTTAAGGATCATAATTACTTCTGCAACTTTCCATTGTCTTGGTACATATCTTAGTCGAAATACTGCATTAATTATATGCACTAGTTTCCTCAACGCTTTCTCCGGTAACACTTTTATTATCTGACCCGTTATAAGATCATATCCTGGAGCCTTATACGCATTCAGGTTATTCTTGATTTCCCATTTTAGTTCTTTCAATGTTACAGGTGAAATTTTCATTTCATCCTGTTTATTTATCGGGATGATATTTTCCCCTTCCGTTTGTTTGGGGTAAGGTTGGAATGCCTCTTCAAGATGACTTGCAAACAAATCTGCTTTCTGTTTAGCATTTCGAGCCCAATTTTCTTTATTTTTAATTGGATGAACCTGAAGTTTGTGTTTTCTAAAATTCTTAGTTGCTTTCCATAATGAATAATCAGTATCTTTTTGCCCAGTTAGAGTGCTGAGGTATTTATTAACTGACTGATTTTTTATGTCCTTTCTTAGGTATTTTAATTTGTTGCACAAATGGTTAAATGTTCTCTTATTTTCCGGATTTCGATGTTTTTGCCATTTCTTCCGTGGTTTTCTTTTATTTTTAAGAAGTTCTCTCACTTCCTCTGGATAGCTAGCATTGCGTGTTATTTCCTTACTGTTATTAGGAGTGGTTTCCAATGCAGCACTTTGGATATTATGGATCAGCTTATCTGGAGCTTGTTAATTTCGGGTTGCTCTCTTTCATAATCATTGTTTGGCTAAGTATCATAATAACTGGCGAATGATCTGACTATAGACTTTCACTGTTCCCTACATGGATATAACTATCCGAAAACCCTCTTGTAATAAAGAAGTCTATAAGATCTGGAGTCTTACTGATATCCGTAGGCCAACAGGTTGGTGTGCCGTCTGAGCGAAATAATATTTGAATAGAAGAAAAGAGAAATAAAAAATTTCAATCAACGCCATTAATTTTCGGTTGAGGAACCGAAGACAATATTTGCACCCGATCTTTTATCTTCGGTCGGAAGCTTTGGTGACATAAGGCTTGTCAGTCATACATGAGACTTAACGATGATGGTTTTTATCGCAGATAGCCAACTTAAAAATGTGTCAAACTAGTGGACGTACAAGCGTTTAGTACAAGAGATTCGCCAGGTATGGCTATGCATATTCCAGGAGTTGTAGCCTCTCTAATGGCTTAAATGCTGAAGCAAAATGATCCCCTTGGAAGACCGGACGTGCATTTCGGTATACTAAAAACTAGTGTGTTCAAATAAAGGATTGGTTAGACTACTTTTACATTTAAATTACCCTATGTTTTGATAGCTTGGTCTGCTTGTACTGCAGACTAATTTGCTATAAATCCAGACATCAAATATTTTCATTGCGTTACGTTTTATAACTTATGCGTTGGCATAAAAACAAACAGAGCAGACGAACAAACCTTATTTGTTATAATTAAACAGGATATAAATTTTAATAAGCAATTTAATGGTTTGGAAACTTCAGGAGCACAGATTTTTAAGATTGCATTGTGCGACATTACTAATGGAGTAAATCAACTTTACGCTCTAATATAAGTCAAATGTACTATCATGCATTATTATTGTTATGTTATTGACAATATGGTTGGTATTGATTATTTTTCTTGTCGCTCAGCAACGGAAACAAAAATTTCATTAAATGAAATGACTGGAAAATCTTATTATGAAAATATTTATGAATTTTTAATGAATTTATTTCGAATCGAGTTGCTAGAATCCGTTACGAATAGACACAGACACTAATATTATTTTATCGAGATTAGTTTTGATATAGATATAGACCTATGATATAGTCTCGTATATACAAATTGAATAATTTGCATAAATATAATGAACCCAACATTTTTGAATTTATCCATTCAAGCGTCTTTTGCTCTTAATATATTAGACTCGATATGTTTGTCGTTGGCATCGCATATTAATAATCATCAAATAATTTTCAATTGAATTTTCATTATTTCTTAAAATCAATTTTAATATCAAATTTCTATTATTTCGCTGCCAAGGCTTGGCAATTTTTTCTTGTTGTGCGCTTGATAATAAGAAAGAACAACACAAAATCAACGCTAAAATATGTAACCTATACAGAGAACAATGTATTTTGTGTTATTACCATGAAAAGGGAAAAATAATGAAACTGATAACAGAAAAATGAGAATTTTGATATTGTATTTCCATCAATAGGGTACCAGGCGCACAGTATTAAATGTCTTGAGCGCGCGAGGGAATGGAGATAAAACAAAATAGAATATAATTTCGAAGAAAATTTAAAAGAGGAAATTTCTTTTTTTTCTATGCCTTTTTCCTAACTACATACAATACAGTATACACCCTAAAAACACTCAGCTGAATCATAACAAAAATCCTTCGCGAATTCGCGATTTTGTTGTTCTGGTTCTTCGATTAATTTTTTCTTTTTTTATTTTCTGTTTTGTACTTTTTACTAAATTTTCCATATTCATTTACGGTACCCTGATAAATTATACAAATGTAGGGAAAACAATAACGAAATGAAACACCTGAGAATACTCAACTTCAATGTGTTTTGCTCTTTACACTTCTACGCTTTCTGTGCGCTCTGATTAAATCCGTATTACTGTATCCATTTCACTGAGTTGATGTTTACGAGAAGTGTGTTGGTTGTGTTTGTATCGACCATTTTTTTGCATTAAACGTGGTTAGGTCCATATTTCCGAAAATAATTTTACCAGAAATCAGATTCACCAAATGATTTGGTGGGCGATAAAAAAACGGGTAAATATTTCTTTATGATTTGTAAAGTGTGGTTTGATAGTGGTATTAGTAGTGTGAAGACAAAAATTAATAATACAATCATTATCAAAAAATCGTGAACATCTTTTCTGTCGGCTTTGCTGGATCAGTTAGTTATATCCTCAAGAGACCATTTATCAATAATTCCAGGCCATCATATTTTAAACAGAAATATGGTTCAGCACTAAAAAAATATTCAGGGTGTCCCAGAAGTGGGAAATCAAACAACGCAAGGGATGAGAAGGAATGTCATTTCCATTCAAAAAAACCAAACAAAAATTGTTGGATTGTTGATGGTTCAAAGAATAACCCTTTTTTAGTGTTTTCTGGTGAAATTGCATGTGCATCACCCCAAAAGTTGATTTAAAAAATGGAGGGGTGAATATGTTGTGGCCAACACCCGATTTTGAATTTTAGTAAAACGATCAATATAATCCATAATAAATCGAAACAAATGCTGTGACCACATTTAATGCAGCTGTATGAATTATGACTTACACCGGCGCTTTCGGTACGCATTGTCACCGTTTCCGAAAGAATAAACGTTTTCAAACAATTTCCGTTTCATTGCATTTTGCAAAAAGTTTTAAAAATGTTCTTCTTGGGAATTGTTTGCACACATGTTTCTTTAACAACAACTGAACTATTTGATTAACTCCTGACACAAATGATTTTGTGTCACCGAGACAAATCGAGTTCATACCCTCTAAACTTGGTGAATCGAAAATGAAACGTAAGCGAGATAATTTATGTATATATAAAAACTTCGCAAACGTATCGCCTAAGCGAATCAAAAGCGATTCGTTAGTATTTCGTTTGGCGTATGAAAATTGGCGAACTGATTTGAATGTATTATTCGTTCAAAACAGTAATTTTAAAAGTAATTGTAAACAATTAAATAAATCGTTAAAATGTTGGTTTTACTTATACCAACATAACATAAATACGTTGGTATTTATTTTCATGATTTATTTAATTTCAGTTAGAAATGTTTCAAACCAACTTGCGAATAAAAACCCTCACCCATGCAAAATCCGTATAATTGTCGGTAAATTTGGATGAAATTTTCGCAACAGTTTATGCAAACTATTTCCTGCTGCTTCTGTAATTTTAAAGTCAATAAACCATTCTTCAATATCACTACATAAATTTAATGTTTGAAAATCATCTAACTGATCCGATAAAGCAGTACTGTCTGTTGCGTATTGATTTTCGTTCGAATAAATATCTTCCTGTTCTTGAGGAATTCACAACTCATATTTTCTGAATTCTATTCTTGTATCGAATCACTTGCATGTACATTTCGCGTCTTATGTGGTAATACGCTTTACTGTCCATCTTATAAAATTATTTAAAAATTTGGGCGAATATACTTACAATGACTTGCAATGTAATGCACTACAATAGAATGAACGGTCATTAGTGTAAATTTGAGCGCTCATTAGTGTAAATTTGAGTGATGACACTGATTTAACAGCAATGACAGTCTGAAGTTGGTAACACTTCGTGTCGGTCACCCGGTATAACTTAATCTTAATCTTGTAATGATAAAAATCAAAAATTTTAAATTAAAATTAAAACTGAGGGCAGGGAAACCCGTAGATCTTATCACAACTGCAGTTATTTGGGGTGCTAGTTGGAGAAGATGCCAGTTAGAAATAATAATCTGGAGCGCCCAATGCAGGGGTGGAAACAATTTATAGAATTTTGTTTTATCGCCAGATATAATAAAAAATATTAGGCTAACTGAGATATGCCTAGAGATTTTAACAAAACCGCCGGTATATTTGGTGTTAGTTAAAAATAATTTTCATGAGCTCCTTATTCAGGAGTGGGAACAATATAGCGTATTTTGTTTTATGACCAAATATAAAAAAAATTCTTAAACCATTTGAGGTATCTCTGGAGATCTTAACACAACCTCAGGTATAAGGCGTGTTAATTGGAGACCATGTCGGTTAGAAAATATATTCAATTGCTTCCCATCCAGGGGTGGGAACAAATTATAAAATTTAGTATTATGACAAAATATAATAAAAATTCTTAGAGCAATTGAGATATTCCTAGGATCTTAATACAACCCCAGATAAATGAAGCTCCCCTTCCAAGGGTGGAAACAGTTGTATGTAAAACTAAAAATTGTATATTTAGTATTATGACCGTTTAAAAATTATGGTAGTGATGTTATGTCTGTCAACTGGTGTTTGTCTGAGCAGAAATGTTCTTAATAGGTCTGGGCGGTCATATTGTCTAACATACGACATCGCATCTTGCGCGTACTCGTACATGTGGCAAACGCTTCTGCTTTAAGCGACCGGTACAATTATCATTCTTCCGACCTAGAAAGCATCGCAGAGATGAATGTATTCTTCAGGCCGGAGCTGCTTTTGGTTCAAACGAATATATGTCAGTCATTGGGTCTCCCCCTCTGCCAAAAGATCAATGGATACTGTAGCTTATCGTACGTCCTTTGCTGACGATGAAGCACGATATCTCTAGATTGCGAATTTTTTCCGACAATAACAACAGCCGCTTCGTCGATTGACGGCGAACTAAATCTTCTTGGGCGTTTTGTCAGTTCTGATGACGTTGTTATGACTGTCGGATGGCTAGAGATCTCTAGGGATACCTCAGTTGGGCCAATAATTTTTATTATATTTGGTGGATGGGGAGCTCCTGATAATTTTTCTAACTAACATAGTTTCCAGTTAACACCCGATATAACGAGGATTCTAAGTTAGGCTATAATTTTTTATTACATAATATTTGGTCATAATACAAAATTCAGTAAATTATTGTGAGGGGCTCTAGTTTATAATTTCTAACGAGCATCGTTTCCGACTAACAGCCCAAATAATAAAAATTGTGTTGAGATTTTTAGGGATACCTCAGTTGGCCTAAAATATTTTATTATATTTGGTCATAATACTAAATTTTATTAAATGGGGCCCTCCTGGTTATTATTTCTAACTGGAATCATCTACAACTAACACTCCAAAATAACTGTGGTTGTGTTAAGATCTCTGGGGATACCTCAGTTAGCCTAAGAACTTTTATTATATTTGGTCATAATATACAATTTTATTAAATGTCCTCTCCCCTGGATCGGGAGCATCTGAATATATTTTCTAACTGGCATCTCCAACTAACACCACTTATACCTGAGGTTGTCTTAAGATCTCCATAGATACCACAAATGGTTTAAGAATTTTTATTATATTTGGTCACAATACAAAATACTTTAAATTGTTCTTACTCCTGGATGGGGAGCTTCTGATATTTTTTTCTAGCTAACAAGGTCCCAAGCTAACACCTGATATAACGGTGATTCTCTTGAGATCTCTAGGCATATTATCTTTGGTTATAATACAAAATTCTATAAATTGTTTCCACTCCTGGATGGGGTGCTCCTGATTATTATTTCCAACTAACTGTTCTCCAACTAACACCCCAAATAACTGCGTTGTGTTAAGATCTGTAAGGATACCTCATTTGGCCTAAGAATTTTTACTATTTTTGGTCATAATACTCGTATACAATTGTATCAAATTTCCGCGAGGAAGAGTGTACAAAAGACCAGGAAAGCAATTCTCATAATGTTGTATTGAAAAACTTGTCTCGTATGGCGGTGGATCGTGCATATTCTCATTAGGTATGTTACTTGAGGCGAAGACATATCTTGTGTTCATCTCCGGAGCAAATACTGGCCGCCGATCAAGTAAGTTGATTTTTAAACGATACATTGAGGAAATACTCGAGGACCACGTCGTACCTATTGACGGGTTAATTCCTGAAAACTTCCTGTTCATGCATCCTGCATGCGAGACCGCGTACGATTGGTATAGTGTACTGGTACATTCAGCAAGTGGATGTGCCTGTGATGGATGGACCAGCTTGAAGTCTTGAGGTCCAGGCCCATCGAACATTTATGGAACGAACTGAAAAAATGAGTTCGAGCCAGAAATATTGCTTCAACTTGTCTCCAGAAGTTGCAACAGGCGATCACAGAAGAACGAGAGGCAATACCTCTAGATTTGGTGAATCTTTTGGTCAAAGTAGTGAAACATCGAGCTGTCATTAGAGCTAGGGGAGGGAATACTTCTAATTAATAATGTTTTTCTGCTGGTTTCCATGTTTAATTCGATTTTTACCAATAATTTTCATGCTGACAAATTCACAGAATGCATGTACTTCAGATGTTGACCCCAAAAATCACTTTGTTTGCACGGTATAAGTACAAAAAGGTACCACTGGATATGTGTTGAAGCAGACTTTGAATCTGCAATCTAGAAAATTAAACAAACATTGGATTTTTGATATTTTTGAACTTTTGTTGAAAATTGGTTAATGTGCGTAGTTTTTGCACCCAAGTGTATTACCCCCAGCCAGTTTACCCGAGTATGAATTAAAATTTCTCCCGCTATCTCATTTTATTTCAATAATTCTTCCTTATGTATTTCAATGTGAAGTGTTTGTTACTAATCTGCCTCGGTTCCTTATTTTATAGTTATTTTTTTTAACTTTTATTAACCGCAATATTCGTGTTAGTGAATATTGATTAATGAATTGGTAAATGCATTATAATTTCTTTCGGTTTTTTTAAAGATAACTTCAAATATTTAAAATAATGTTAATAAATTAAAAGTTACGATAATTTCCGCTTTACACAGGTCTCATTTTACATAAACGTTTAGACTTACTAAAAACTTCACAATGCTGTATAAACATGTGAAGATTTTGCTAATTACTTTAGCAGCATCTTCGCATGTATCGGATCGTTACATACCCCCTGTACTTCTAAATTGGAGGATAAAGGCAAAAAATATTGCCTAAAATATTAAGTGAGCCTTCGGTCATATGTTGGCATTTATTAGAATTATGAATCTGAGGAATTTGTTCACTCGTACTGTCATTATTAGTCATTATAGGGCGCTCAAAATTTTGTTAGGTTAGCAGTCATGTTGTTAAATATTGTTTGTTACATCTGTTGTGAATTGTTCAGTAGTGTATGGCAAATTACAAACTTTTACAAACATGCGGCAAGTTTCTGCACCTCCCTTCCACCATTTAATCCTCCCAACATAGCTCCTATGCTTAAATGTCCTTTGAAGATATTGATAATTTTGAAGATAATTTTTAACAACTCTGTACTACAGAACGCAAATTTGTTATTATTAAAATGTTATTTCTGCTTAAATAGCCTATAACAATATTTTGTAAGCGTTAGGACAGTTTTTTGAAAGTAATTTTTTGCTGCGTAAATGTCCTACAAACCATTTTATGCTTATCTGTTGCATATCACATTAAGCGAAAGAATAACAACAGCTTTCGCATTTCCTCTTCTAATTGTTCTAATTTTTGCGTGCTATTTGTCTTTTTTTGTTACTCAATTTTGTTTGGTTTATTTAAAATACTTCTGTCCTACTGTTGGAAATTGACACCATGTGAAGTGAATTTATTTTGAAAATGTTAGTAGAAGACCAACACTCGCTTGATAAACATCGATTACACGAATGGATATTTAGTAAGCTCAAAAAGTAAAATCACGAGTATGTAAGAAAATAATTTTATATTTGTTTGTTTCATAACTAAAAAGAGGAGTCTTCTCCCTCTCCAAGCTTGGATTCGAGTCTCGTTATGTAAATAATTTTGCTTAGATTATTTAGTTTAAAGTAAGGTAAAATAACTTGTTGTGAATTTGTTTGTTATTTTCATTTTAATTAAAATCAATATTTTATATAGATAAATTTCGTAAACACACAAAATTATAATTAACAAAATTAAAAAATCAGTATAATTACACAAGTAAAAATGTGTATATTAAACTGAATAATTATTCATCCTGAGATGTTTGTAATGTAAATCTATTAATTACTGGCAGAGCTATGTCGAGAATTTTAAACTCAACAACATCGGATCAATCGATCGAAACTGATGACGTGTCAAGTGATTTTAGTTGCGATGACTCAATCCAAGATCCGGATTGTATCGCGGATAGAGACGATATTGAACTTTCGGAAGTAGCTGCTGATGTTCAACGCCAAGACGTTTTTCATGCAATAATTTACTAACACCAAGATCAGTAAACGAAACAAACGATCCAGCTCGAAAACTAAAATTAAATAAATCCAATTGGAAAAAACAAGTTGTCAAAAGAAAAAGGCAAACAGGGAAAGAGTATTCTAACCTGCCAAGTAAAACAATGCCTGTAAAACGAGTGCAACCAGTAAAATGTGAAGTAGCCTGCCCTTATAAATTCATGGCCAATTTTGAACGCTAAACGTCGAGGAAAAAATTATTTTACTCCAATTTTGTTAATATTTCTTATCCAAAACGCAAAAGAACAGCATCAGAATTATCTCGAACAAAACAAACTTTTAAATATTTTTTTCAAAATGGACAAATAAAATCACAAGTATGCCGATCATTTATCCTATCTTCGCTTTCCATATCGCAACGGTTCATTTATTATTTTTTCAAAAATAATTATAATAGGAGACTGGCATTCCCAAGCCATCGTCGAAAGATAAACATCAAAAAACTAAAAAATCTGATCAAGATATTTTGGCAATTTGGCGCCACATTGAAAGTTTCCCATGTATCGATGCACATTACGTACGTGTTGACAGTCATAAACAATATTTGCAATCTGGACTTTCAACGGCGAAAATGTATCGATTATTTAAAATAGCAGAACAAACTAGTAAAGTAATGTATTCTGTTTATCGGAAAACATTTAACACCGAATACAACTTGTCTCTTTTTGTCCCTAAAAAATGCGTATGCGACAAATGCAGCAAATTTCAAAACATAAGCGAGCCGAGCGCTGACCAAGTTTTAAAACAACATAGGCATAAGGAATTAAATTAAAGAGCAAAGGAGTGCCGATCTGCGGATAAATCATTAATCAACAACGAAATAGCAGTAATTTCGTATGATCTACAAAATTTAGTACCTACAATATTACTGGACTTTGTAATCTAAATGGAATAATAATATTAGTGCACTTGTAAAGATATTAAAAAATGTTATAGCTGACAATCCAAATGTGAAAAACATAATTTTATGGTCTGATACTTGCGTGCCGCAAAATAGGAACAGAATCATTTCGCTTGCATTACTGAATTTTCTAAAAAATTGTAATGTGCGATCAATTTCTCATCGTTATTCCGTTCCGGGGTATTCCAGAATTCAAGAATTAGATGCTGTTCACAGCGTTATCAAACGCCATCTTCGAAATATTCCGTACTTCAGCCCTGTTTCTTTGATTAGGAATTTAAAATCAATGGATTACAATAAAGTTAAAATCAAAATTTTGCAATGCACGTCGAATGATTTTCTGAATTATATTACCGCAAGTTTGAAATTGGACCGAAATACTATACAGCAAAAGCCATTTATTTAATGTCAAATATTGAACTAATTACGGAGGATTGGAACAACTTCTGGTAGTTCCCATCTTAAAAAGCAGTGCGAGAAGTATAAATCATTATCTTTTTCCAAAAATAATCACTACTTGTAAGAATTCGCCAGTGATGTCAAAGGAAAAAATTTTCTATGTTTGAATATATGCCCAATGCGGATGTAAAATTTTATAGAGCTGTATTAAAATTGAAATAGTTATAATTATTGTTATGATAAGCAATATAGACTGTAATGATTTTCCCACTAGAAGTGGCTGTGAATTAAAAGTTAAATAAACTTTACACTTTATTATATGAAATAAATAAACTTGAAAAACTGTAATTTTTAATAATCAACGATTAAATTTAATTTTTCTTTTAAAATTTTTGAGGTTTAACTTCTTTTAGTAAAATACTGTCCTATATCCATATAAAATTTAAAAAAAAGGAATTAAAATTGTCTACTTTTCGAAACATATGGTGAGTGTCCTATACCCGTTAGGGCGACTACTAACGAACGTTTATTATAAACTAGAGAAATCTGCTCGATTTGCATTAGGAATAGTAACAATTTTAGTTTCAATATTAAAAATCGTCTCCTGTAAAATTCATTCTTCGGTTTAAAGGACACTTTAGCATTCACCCAGCGCATTATAAAGTTATAAAGTGTCTTTCAATCGGGCGCTCAAAATTTGTTAGGTTGTGCAGCCATGTTGATGTTGGTATCAAATCTGTTGTGAATTGTTCAGTAGTGTATGGCAAATTACCATGGAAGGTTATCGGCCGACAAAACTTTTACGAGCATGAGGCAAGTTCCTGCACCGCCGTTCCACTATTTAATCGTCCCAACATAGGCTATATTTACTACATGATTGTGAAATATATACCAAAAATAATACCAAAAATTTACACTGTTAAATACAAAAATATTCCAATTGGATTTATTTTGAAGTGAAATTGAAACATTTTTAGATAATCGTTAACATTTACATTAGAGAAGTCCCTGAATCCCTAATAGTGTCGCTGTAAAGATCAAATAATTTCCTAACAATTTTCCTGTTACCGGTAATCGAGATGTTCATAATTTCTTAAATGTATTTTAGGATAGAATAGACAAAATTGTAACATGGTCAAAACCCTAAGAGGGTAATGAACGGGATCTAATTATGATGATTTTTAACTTGCCCAGAGACATTTTTACGTTTACGGTTATATCGCCTATCCAGAAATGTTCACGGGATCTCTTTCATATATTCGAATAGATCAGATGTCCTATCAATATTGTGAAAATGGCACACGAATGATGATTTTCTTCATGTTTTCCAAAATTGGCAACTTCTTCATTTTCAATTTTACTCTCAATTGGAAATTTTGGTATTTTCTCCAATATGATTTTTACCTAATTGACATTCCCAAATAAGCTACGAACCAGATTTATTGTCAAAACAATCAAATAACAAAAATCCTATGGATGTTTACAGGGTCACGTCTATATATTTGGATAGCTCAAAGATTCCCCTTTCGATAGTTCCGAACTGGGTCCAATTGTGATATATTTTCGACTTATTTCATGAATTGGAACAAATTTTCAAATTTTATTTCACCGATCCTAGACATGTTCACGGGATCTCACCTACATATTCAGATAGATCAGTCAAATCCCTATGAGGGTAATGAACGGGATCTAATTATGATGATTTGTAAATTATGCAGAGACATTTTTACGTTTACGGTTATATCGCCTATCCCAGAAATGTTCACGAGATTTCTTTCATGTGTTCGAATTGGTCACAAGATGCTCTATCAATATTGTGAAAATGGGACACGAATGATGATTTTCTTTATGTTTTCCAAAGTTTACAACTTCTTCATTTTCAATTTTACTCTCAATTGGAAATTTTGGTATTTTCTCCAATATGATTTTTACCCAATTGACATTCCCAAATAAGCAATCAAATAGCAAATATCCTATGGATGTTCACAGAGTCACGTTTATACTTTCGGATAGCTCAAAGATTCGACTTTCGATAGTTCCGAACAGGGTCCAATTGTGATGATATTTACTATGCCATATACGACTTATTTCATGAATTTGAACAAATTTTCAAATTTTATTTCACCGATCCTAGACATTTTCACGGCGGCTCACCTACATGGTCAGATATATCAGTCAAAACTCTATGAGGGTAATAAGCGGAAACAAATTATGATGATTTTTAACTTGTCCAGAGACATTTTTACGTTTACGTGAATATTGTGAAAATGGAACGTAAAAATGTCTATGGACAAGTTAAAAAGTATCATAATTAGATCCCGTTCATTACCCTCATAGGGTTTGACTGATCTATCTGACCATGTAGGTGAGATCTCGTGAACATCTCTAAGATCGGTGAAATAAAATTTGTTCAAATTCATGAAACTTCTAAGTCGAATATGGCACATACATATCATCACAATTGAACCCTGTTCGGAACTATCGAAAGTCGAATCGTTGAGATATAAACATCCATAGGATTATGTTATTTGATTGTTTTTACAATAAAACGGGTTCGTAGCTTATTTGGGAAAGTCAATTCGATAAAAATCCTATTGGAGAAAATACCAAAATTTCCAATTAAGAGTTTGAATGAAAATGAAGAAGTTGTAAATTTTGGAAAACATGAAGAAAATCATCATTCGTGTCCCATTATCACAATATTGATAGAGCATTTTGTGATCGAATTGATCACACATGAAAGAAATCTCGTGAACATTTCTGTGATAGGCGATATAACCGTAAACGTAAAAATGTCTCTGGACAATTTACAAATCAACATAATTAGATCCCGTTCATTACCCTCATAGGGATTTGACTGATCTATCTGCCTTTGTAGGTGAGACCCCGTGAACATCTCTAGGATCAGTGAAATAAAATTTGAAAATTTATTCAAATTCATGAAACTTCTAAGTCATATATGGCACAGTAAATATTTTCATAAATTAACCATGTTTATTTCAATGTAAGAATTTTGTCTATGCTATCTTAAAATACATTTAAAAAATTATGAACATCTCAAGGACTGGTAACAGAAAAATTTGAAAATAGATTGAAATCAAAAACCACTATTGTTTAAAATACGCTGGACAAGTTACAAATCATCATATCTCAACCTTATTCACCACACACGTGAGGTTTTGACTTAACTATTCAGCCATATAGGTGAGACCCCGGGAACATATTTAGATTCGGAGATATAAAACAAACAAAAACTTGTCTAAAACAACCTTCTTTAGAATTAAAAAACTTTAGTAAATTATATCACAATTTTCTCGTGTTTATCTAAAATTGTTAGAAAATTATTTGATCTTTACAGCGACACTATTAGGGATCCAGGGACTTCTCTAGTTTAAATGTTAAAGATTATCTAAAAATGTTTCAATTTCACTACAAAATAAATCCAATTGGAATATTTTTGAATTTAACAGTGTACATTTTTGGTATGTATTTCACAATTATATTTACAACCGAGTTTTGTGTAAACGATTTCGTGTAAATGATTTTAAAAAATTTCAACTTTGCTGATTTACCGATTTCGCACTTTAACTAAATAAATAAAAAATGGACTCCATCTTGAATTGCAAACAGAAATAATAATTTTCGACATTGTTTACATTATCTACATTGTCGACACCATTTTCTTAATATTCTACAAACATTGTACATATACACGTGTTGAATATTAATTATCTACGCGGTATAGATAATACGGCACAACACTGATAACGTGATCAGAGATACATTTTTGAAACGTATGTGCATTCCGTCACGTGTATTCGAACAGAACGTTGAATGTTATAATATTATGTATACGTACTTTGTCTGCATTATTAAAATATCAATTTAAAATAAATTTTTTTCAATTTAATTGAATTGGTTCTTTATAATTCATGAAAATCAATCAAAACACAACAATTGATTTGTTGCTGGGTTGTTGTTATTTTGATTTTTAAAAAATGTTTTGATTATTGTTTTCTTGGAACAGCCAACATTTTCAATTTTTAATAATTTTTTTTGTTCAATTTCTGTTTTTACGTAGAATGAATAAGTATATATTTTAAAAATTAGGTTAAATCAATCTAATATGTCAAAAACGTTAATTTTTTTGTTAAATAAATAAACGAACGAAAAAGTTTCGTGGAAAATTATTTCCACAACAGTTTTTAATTCGAATGGCATATAGGCAAGAATAAACTTTGTCGTCTCGTATTTGTCATCGCACATAAAACAATTTTAGTATATGAATGGTTTTTATGTTTCATTTCTTCTTGCCATCTACTTGCAGGTCGACCTGATCAAGTTCATAACTGTACGATAACAAATATTTCGATGACCTCGTTTTCGGCACGTTGCTTAGAAGGTTTCAATGGTGGCTTATCACAATCGTTCATGTTGGAGGTGCGCGACAGTCAGTTCCAGGTAAGTTGTTTATACAAATTCTATATAAACGAATTAATCTAAAGTTGTCTTTTGTGTTACACAATTAAAACATTTTGTGTATACAAAATAAATATTAATGCGGTACATAAGTATGTATTTATGTATATAATTCTAAGAAACACTTCCCAAAATATTCATGTGTGAAATACTTCTAATTATAAAAAAAAAGAAATCTTTTGAAATTGTAATGCGATTAAATTGTGTATAGGAGTAATATATATTATGTTCTAAAGAACCTTATTATAATATAAATAAATACAAATAATAAAATATCGTAATATTTGAGGAATCGCATACGTAAACAGCATATACGGGATTTTGAACACACAGTAATGCCCTAATTTTATCAAATCACATTTCACAAAATTTTAATTTGGTTTTTAATTATGTTTGCTTTTAAATGTACATACCAGGAATCATCGAGAGTCTATAATTTTTATTTAATTATTGATTTTGGAAAATG